>NJRP01000147.1:403234-415928 GCA_003063835.1 Aphaenogaster floridana | reverse complement strand
CCATATTCCCCAGATATTGCGCCGTTCGATGGCACATGGTCTGGCTGATCAGCAGTTCCGCTCATATGAAGATATCAAAAAATGGCTTGATTCGTGGATAGCCTCAAAATACGAAGACTTTTATCGTAACGGTGTTCGAGCTCTGCCAGAAAGATGGGCAAAAGTTGTAGCTAGTGATGGGCAATACTTTGAATGAGTCATTCATAACCATTTTTTCACAATAAAGTTGCAATTTCATAAAACAAACAGCGAGAACTTAGTTGCGCACCTAATATATTTTGTATCTTTAACCTTTTATTTTTTTATATATAACATACTTTGTGGATTAATTTATTAAATGTAGGAGAAGAAGAAGCAAAACTAACATTTTCTTTTCTGAAACTTGTGGAAAAGTTGAAAGACATAAGTCAAATGCTAGTACGCGTCTACATATTACCTCTCTTGTCTGAAGTCATAATTCAATATATAGCGAGGTAAGACCCTGCGAGGAATATTAGATATTAGGAATAGGATTTAAAATTTTAGAATCAGTTTCCTCAATAAATATTGAACGTAACGCACAATGGATATTAATAAGATATAAGACATAAATGTGTTATACGAAACACAACATAACTTATTATTTATCTATAGTGTTCATTGTAGAAACTGATTCTAAAATTCTAATTCCTATTCCTAATATCTAATATTCCTCCATTGTGCGCAGGGCCTAACAGGAATCTTAATGCTAATTAAATGCCACACACTTTTGCCTACAAACAGTGCACAATGAAATAGAAAACAGGGATTGCATTTCCAACTTTAATATAAAAAAAATTAGGATATGTGATGCAGTAAAGTTTCATACAAATAGAATTACACAAGCCAAACACATAGCATATTACTCTTTAACCCTTTTACTGCGCAATTATTTTTCATGCGTGCCGGCTGTGCGCGCATTTTATTCGGTCGATTCGTATAAATGCGTCCGTAGCAGTGTGCCGTAGTAATCGAGGTAATAATCGACGTGGATTGCGTTGAAATCATATAAAATAATTTTTTTATGTTATGGTATCTTTATTTGTGTATGAGGGAACACATAAGGGTGCAGTGAATCGGTAATCGTAAATATACGTCTGGAGCAGTGAAAGGGTTAAGAGGATATTTTTCAGATTAAAAAAGTCTCATTTTATTATTCCTTCACAAGGCAAACCCGGTTTACCACAATTACTTATAGCGAATTCGATTGGATGCACTAGTGCGCACTGGTGCATATTAAAGCTGTTGTACACTGATCTAAACTGAGTGTAACTGTGAAATGCAAATATCTCGAATGATAAAATACATATTTTACCAAACATTATAATAAAATGTATTGAGAATTTCACGATTTAACCTATCAACGTATTTATATTAAACATATATCTCTACGTTGATTTCTGTACAACGACTTTAATGTGCACTAGTGCGCACTGAGTGCGTCCAACCGAATTCGCTATTAGCTTAATTAACATAAATATCGGACAATATATTACGACAGGTGTAAATATAGGAGTAGGTACCGTATTATACAGGGTGTTTCAGGATCTCTGCATCAAACTCTGAGGAACGACAGATCTCGCAGAAAGGATCATTTTTTGTCAAGTAACCCATGTTCTCTGACGCGTCGTTTAGGTGCTACGCGACCGCGAAGGTCTCATGTGACATTTATTACAATTATGAAAGGAATTCATCTACGTAGGTATATTGATTCTGTTGATGTTTATGTTCTTCAAATCTCTTTATGTTTACATTGTTTATGTTTACATTGTTACATTGTTACATTACGTCTGTGTACGTATTCGATTCCTGGGCAATCGCTTGCAATCATCAGTCAAGGATGGACGTCTTTGATTTGGCTGAACTCTCTGACATGATAATATGTTACGGGGAAGCTAGGAGAAATGGAAGAGGAATGTATCTACGTAGATGAATTCCTTTCATAATTGTAATAAATGTCACCTAAACTTTCGCGGTCGCGTAGCACCTAAACAACGCGTCAGAAAACATGGGTTACTTGACAAGAAATGATCCTTTCTGCGAGACCTATCGTTCCTCAGAGTTTGATGCAGAGGTCCTGAAACACCCTGTATACGGAGGAAAAAAAAGATCAAAGCGAACTCAATGACAGCTCAATAATAAGCAACAGGCGCAGAGGATAAATCAAGTCGATAGTTAATCTGGCATTAATTCCAATTATACAAGTTGTTCAGAAATCTGGCTCACCTCGTCGCGTCCTGGCCAACAAAATCGATTTGCGTACGGGCCATTACGGCGTTTTGCTTCGCGGTCTCCCCCGGCGATCCCTCGCTTTGGACAACGTACATTAGGATGCTCATGACGAGGAACTTCGAGATCGCGAGACGGCGCGGCGCGGCGCGACAGCTCGCCACCCTCGTTTTGCACGTTTTGTCACCGCCGCCCCGTTAATTCGTCACCGATGTGCTCCGCCGCGACGACGCGCAGAATAATGATGGACGAAGTCGCCTTAATGAATTTCCTCCGCCGACAAATAGCACGGCGGGTGAAATAAGGCGAGCACGCCACTCGCCAAGATTAAAATCTCCTCGTTTCTCTTCAACTGTCTTATTAGCGCGGCGAGACCCGGCGTCGTCGTATGCATAGAACATTGGGGCATGTTGCGTTAACGCGCACTGCGGTAACGACCGATCTAATTGTCCGCCGCGTGCAAATTTATTTCCGCAATCACGCTAGGGCGTCGTTATCGTATCTGTCGGACACCGATCGTTATTGTAACACCGACGAAAACTCTGCGTTAATTCGTTGGTTACTTCGTGATCCTCTTCTTCTCCTTCCTTACTTCGTATTCGTTGAGAGAGACGTTTCGATTCACACAGTTTTCCTGTCGAAGAAGACACGCAGGAATAATTAATGACGTAACACAAAATTACGCCGTACGTCCATTATTACGTTCCGCACATTGTCCTTCGAACGTGATTATTTTGTCGGACGTAAGCATTCCTTAAGCGTTTCTTTTGCGCATTTTGCACGCGATGCAGCTGGCCTTGCAGTCACCGCAAATTCGTAGCGGATAATTTTTCCGTAGCACAATTCAAAACGACGGATCTTAAGTAACGTCTTCCATCAAGTTTATGCAGGTAGTTCATAAATTCAATGACGTTGCACCTGACATAACATTTCTGTGACTTAAGTCTCATGAAAATGCTAAGACATTCTTTCGCTTTCATCACTTTCGGCTATTTAAACTTCCACGTGATCGAAAAATATTATTAATAGATATTGAAATTAGTATATCATCTATATATTTCTTGCCTGAAGTTTTTATTACTCATAAATTATCGAATTTTATTGCGCATTAAACTGTCAAAACGTTAATTTTTATTGAGAAAAGGTTTACTGCAATGTTTTCGTAAAAGTGCAGTTATAAAATAGTGATGTAAGCGTGTGCGAATAAATATCGTTATGCACAAAAATTCCGTAATCTTCGTAAATCTTTGTTGCGTATTTTTAACAAAGATGGAAAATAATCGTATCGTGTATATCAATTAAAAAATTTCTACGTGACTAGATAAGCATTGTAAATTAATACGCGGTTTTTCTTGTCAAGGATTATATCAATGTGAATTAATGAAAGAGATTGTGTGATTATCAAATTTCTCACGTATCAAAAGACGTGACGAGATAAATTTGATGATTAATATATGATTATAAAATATCTAATTGATAATGCTATAAATGCTATAAATATGTATATTTATTTTTTGATGAACGTGAAAAAGTGACGATATTAATTATAATATAAGATTATAATAATTTCGAAAAGTACATGGAAAAAATTTTATATTAAAAATTACTATGTATGATAGTAGAGATGTGGACTATTGCTGGAAATTTTTAATATAAAATTTTCTCCGTGTAGTACAGAAATGAAAGAATATTTTCGAGAGAATTAATAAATTATTTATTAAATAAATATCTAAGCTTTTGTATCGAACAAAAATTATGTGATAAGATATAATAACTGATGAATCAGATTTCAAACAAAAAATCCTAGATTTTTATATAATTAATTGATATAATTTCGTCAGTTTTGATTGACACGAAACAGTGTCGATAAATTAGCAGCACATCCATATGACAAACGACGAACGCAATTTACATTTTCATTAAACCGGTTAAGCCTTTATGATCTCGGAGAGGATTCAATAGCTGAAGTCATGCTTGTAAAATAAAAATTCGGACCTTGACTATATGCGAACTGACGAATAACGAATGAAATTTATACCTCTGTCACGTCAGGCTGGTATATATTTTTTATTGATGTCAGAGCTAATCTCAATGGCACAATAGTCTCGAACTTTGCGCTCATCGACTAAAATATCAGGTGTGATTGAATCGAGTAGGATCGCAGTCCCGAAATGCTCACAACGTTACTTTCGGTGCGATGGTTCGTTGGTATATTTTCTTTGCGTGCGGGATAGAGCGTCGCGACGACGACTTTCGCTGTTTCGCGCGGCACTGAGGAGCGCCGGTGGCTCATTCATCGTCGGCACCCCCGCGAACGCACGCCAGCGGCGTCGCGCAGGCGTTGCACCCTCTCGTCGCTGCAACCCCGTCGTTGCGCGTCCTACGGTCCCCGGTGGCGTCGCGACGCGTCATCTCGCCGCCGCGTCGCAGGACACCGAGAAAGAAATCGAGAGCTCTCGCCGCGCGCGTTTTCCTATGGAGTGGTGCGAAACGAGGCGATCGAGGGTGGCAGGTCGTGATGATTTATCGGTACGGCATCCCCGTAGGAAAAAGGCGAGCCTGAACGGTAGGTATTCGGTTGCGATTTATGGAATCCGGAGCGGGCAGAATTTCCCCGACGCGCCAACAACCCGGCGCGAAGCGTCATGTTTTGTTTCGCGCAAATGCAGAGGATTGGAGTGGAGCGATAAGAACGGCGGCAGAAGCCGAGTTCGAGAACTTTCCTCGCGCGAGCGGAGGGAGCTTGAAACGGGGATAAAAACCGATGCGATATCGGTGCGATTTTTACGCTTGATTCTTATACGCGAGAAAGCTTGGCGTTTTAGTTGCCGCGTCTTCGCCCATGCAGCACAGAAATTGCAGCAACATTGCGGCAACATTTCGGCAATATTGCAATGTTGCTGCAATGTTACTGCAATGTTGCTGCAATTTCTGTGCTGTAATGGGCGTGTTGTCGGGAATAAAGAATTCGGAACGCGTAATCTTTAGAAACGAATTTGCATGTCGTTTTTTTTATCTTTGTGCGAAAGAAAAGAATGTCGATAACAAGTCCCAGTGTGCTTCCAATCCCCCTGCTAATCGTCTCGCTCTTCTACGCTTTCGATTATCTCTGAAAGCTAGTCAAATAAAATCCGAAACTATATCACGAGATATCGTAGATAACACAGTTGTAGTGTTGTATGCTGCAAATCCAAGCGTGTTATTTTAGTTAAAGCTCTTCTTACACATTTTCTACCGTTTTAAATCGTGTCATTTAACACGATTGAACGTATTAATTTTTAATTTAATACGATTAAATGACGTAACCTAAAACGGCAAGAAACATCCCAGGTAGCAAGTTGACGTTATTTGTCGTCATTTTGACGTCAAAATAACGTCAAAATGACATATTTTGCTACCTAGGATGTAAAAAGAGCTTCAGTCAAATATGTCATTTTTCGATGTTATACGTGTAAAAATAACACGCTTAAATTTGCAGTGTAGTGTATCGTAGATTTATAGTTATATTATAAATGTATTAAATGTACTCTAGAGTATGTTAGAGTAAAATGTACTTTAGAGTAAAGTGTACTCTAATGTATGCTAGAGTCAGTGGCGTACCAACTTATGAATGGGCCCCCCCGCAAACCCACGCAAAGGGCCCCCTAAAATTTGTCAATAAAAAATAGAGTTACTAGAAAATTCGCTGAAATAATAGGGGCCATTTACATGGAAAAGATGCAGAAAAAATAAATCATTTTATTATATCCAAATTTTATTATATGTTCATTAATTTCTTCCTACGTGAATTCTTTTTCGCGAACTCAGTTATTATGTTCTTGACGTTTATCGTTTTTGCGATATCCTGTTCGATACTAGGACTGCCAAGTCTAATAATAATCAACGCGCGCGCGCGCACGTCATCGGAAGAGATATAGGCAATAATTACGAGAAGAGAATAATAAATAATTGATTTTCTCTTTGCTCCATCTTTCTTTCTTCTTACTTTAATTTAGATTAAATATTTTTATTATTTAATATCTAAGATTCTTAGCGTCATTTCTCGCCTCTGACGTCACGATAGCCGTGGCGAGCCCAGGAGCCTTAACAACTGAAAAAAAGACTGAAGTCTTTGGGGCCCCTGTCTACCATGGCCCCCCCCGCGTTGCGGGGGTTGCGGGGGTGCTTGGTACGCCACTGGCTAGAGTGGCTGTTACATAATGAATAATCAAAAATCAGTAATCTCGTTGCGCGCAGCGAAGTCTTGCGTGAGTTTAATATAACGGGTGTCCCCCCTCCCTGGCAGCAATGCGCTCCCGTCCGCTAGTTGAAGGAAGGAGAAACAGAGCTGTCGTTCTCAAGGAGCCGGCGATATCGCAAGTTTCCATAACCGGCTGCTATATTCCGTCCCGACGTGGCACTTCGACGAACATTCGCGCGCTTAAGCAGCGTGCGCTTAAGCCGGTTTCACATCGGTTGTATCAATTTTGTGTCACGGTTGAAGCGTTCCTTTTTTATTCGCAAGACTCGATCGGAGTACTAGATCGTGATTCGCGAGTGAGAATTTTCATTCAGGAAAGTGTACTCGAAGGAATCGTGTTTCTACGTACCGGTTTATAATCTATTTTTGTTTTGAATGTCACGATCTCGAGTCAGAACATAACATGTGATTTTTTCTCTCTATTTGTATGAATATAAGTGAAAACGGACTCCGATCAGGAGTTTCCTCTCTATGTGCTGCGATACTTTGTGTCTCCATTGTGAAACGGACTTTAGGATACGATAAGCTCCGGTGATTCTCTGTTCATTCGCATCGCCGGTTGTGATTAATTACACTTGACAATGAGTTATTTTTACCTAATAAGAGATCATGTCCGGTGATGTGAACCATTTACATAATGCCGATTTAACAGTATAGCGCTACACTGTAACTTCGGGACTCATTGTCAGTGCGGTCGAGCGCGAGTGAGTCGGCATAAAACATCTGTCAATGGAATCGCACATTTAGTATTGAGTGTGCGTTGTGTACGCTCTGTGTAGGATGAAGAACCGGTTCAGCCAACGCTGCTCCATTAAAGCGCGCGTATCTTCTTCTAAAATCGTAGCTTAAATAATACAAAGAGAAAAAATGTTTTTAATTGATAATAAATTTAAATTAAATTTAAATTTTTTAAGGGGATAATAAATAAATTAAATTTAAATTTAATTTAATTTAATCGTCTCGGGGATATTTTTATACACTCTGTGGTACGTGGAATACGTGTAAAAAGTTAGATTTTGTAAAATAATGATTTAATTTAAAAAGTAATGCGAACTAAAATTGAAATCGATAATCGTTTAAAACTTTTTTGATTTATTTATATTGAAACCACATTGAAGTTTCATAGTGTGTAACATATTAAAGTGATTAAGTTCTTTCATGTCTTTTCATACTTTGCGTCAATTTTTTTTAATTCATACGTATAGGTAATTCGTATAGGTATTTTTTTTATTTTTTACTGCAACGGATCGGTATATCAAATGCTTATTATAATTTACAGAAAAAAAAGATGGTTTTTTTAAGTCTAATTGAAAATAATCTTGTTAATTCAATAACAATTTTAATAAAATAAAATCAAACGTATTTGTTTCATTAATAATGTTATTGAATTAACCAAATTATTTTCAATTAAGACTTAATGCAGTTGATACAACATCTTTTTTCCGTGTATAATTATAACACTTGCAGCAAGTTAAATAAACGTACTTTTTTTTATTGTATGCTATCGCTGACTCACAAGAGTTAATTGCTGTTAATGCTAATCACTTCGAACCAGTCTAGAGGGAATTTGCTTATCATCCGTTTTCAGAACAAACTATGCGGAATTGTCGACACATGTAGTTTTTCTGCACGACCGAAAGCGGATAGATTATTGGACTAAAGCAAGGCATTTACGGTGCAAAAGTGAGAAAGTAAAGAATTCGAGTCGTGTCGAACGAGATCGTAGAGTGGAATATTTTCCCCCTTTCTCTTCCACCTGCATTTCTCTCGCAAAAGTGGATTACATCGCTCTGCACGTGCCGATTTGGAAAGTATTTCGCCAGTGAGCCTCGAGGGACCCGTGGCCCTCGGCTATTTTATTATATCAAGAGATCTCAATTGAAGAACTAAGTGGATGAGTAAGTGATATGTTATAATGACCTGACCAAAAATTGAATCCAAAATAGAATATTAAACGATATCACTCCACTAAATAAGGGGGTCAATTACACAGGACCACAAAAAGAAATTTGTAAAAATCAACTGGGATCAGAGTAGGTGATTCTTATAGATTTTGGGTCGCAAAAAACAATGCCGCTGGCCAAATTGCTCTATCACGTCACAATTTTGAGTTAATTGCAGTTAAAGTTGCAAAAAAGGGCTATTTTAGTGAATTTTGGCATATTATAACTACAGTATGTGACATGTTGGAAAAGTTTTATTGCAATCAAAATTAAGCACATTGTTAGGACTTTTAATCCTTAAAAGAAATTTGTTGTGTCGGTTATGGTTAAAAATTTTAAGTGATTTAATACATTTCTTTGCAATTTACAAAAAACTTTGACGTGATGGACAAAAACGGCCAACGGATTCGACTTCAGCGACCCAAAATACGTATAGTACACGTGGTCTAGTTTGTGTCAATTAAAAAAAAATTTGTGGTCCTGTGTTATAATAGTTTCTTCTGTATATTATTTTTATTTATTTAGTCATTCAATTGTTTTTCGTGTAACTGTTTTAGATATCAATTAACTTCTTTCTCTTGCTCTACACACATACTATTTTGAAATTTAACAATCCTTAAAAAATTAATCAATTAGCAACTTAACTTATAGGAAAATATAGAGTAGAGTTTAAAAATAGAGAGTAAAGTTTAAAAATTCAAAATACAATGCATATAATTTAGAATCAATTTGTTCTATTTTGTCATTTTAAGAGAATCGTACAGTCAGAGTAATGTAGTGAGTTTTAACTATACAGTGTACAATTAAAATGATGGTCATAAGTGAAATTATTGCAATTATTTAAAAAACTATTAGGCTAAGAAATTAATCATTTTTTAGTTTTTATAAGGAAAACAAATATACAATTAAATCATTCGTTTTACAAAAGAAGAAAGACATTAATAGACTAATGAAGGAAATAACAAATTTTGACAAAATTTATTTATAAATAAATAAGGTTAAAGCTCTCGGGATGTGGAATCACAAATATTAAAAATATAAAGAACAAGGCAAGTGAGAGCCAGCGTTAGTAGAGCGAATAATAATTCAATAAATTATTGAATTATAACGGCGTTGGCTCTCATTTGCCTTGTTCTTTATATTTTTAAAATTTATTTAATATTTATGAAAGATTAATGTATTTCTTTAATAAATTATTTTTTTAATCCCACAAAAAACGTCCGCGCAAAAACATTTCGAAAAAAGAAAAAGACACGTTTTGATCACCTTGTCTTACTTGACGTCACGAATAACCGCGATAAAGTCGCTTACATCGCGAAAAAAAAATAAGACTGAATCTACTTTTAGTGGCCAAGTGGTACGAGAAAGATAAATGCGGCAAGTATGCAGTGCGAAGATTGCCAGTTATCGAATGGCTGCCGCGATACAAACCCATGTGGCTTTTGCAGGATGCACTGGCCGGCATCACGGTCGGTCTCACTGCCGTGCCGCAAGGCATCGCTTACGGTGATGTCGCCGGTTTGGGTCCTGAGGTAAAGATCACGAAAAAATAGAGCGGCCGCCGCATAAATCTTGTATCGCGTCATCCCGTAGCACATAGATAAACGTTTCATATCATAAATTTCAGAGAGATAAAACGGAATTTCTGAGAGTAACTCTGATTGTGAAAGTAGATCGAGAAGTAACAAGAAATAAGTCTGTTTTCAGCACAATTCAAGAATGCTTTCTGTTTAATTTAAGTCGAAGTGTTATTTAAAGGAGCATTATTTCAAGTAATATAAAACATTTTTAAAATATCTATATACTGATGCATAAAATAAAAATATTTCCCTAAAATACATTGCTTTTGGTATATCTACTAACGCCGTTTAACCAGTATTGATAATTAAATTAACAATTGACATATGCACAATTCTTAACGAATTTAAGTGATATCTTTTTTAAATAGTCGTACTTAATTTCTCTGTAATGTGTTATGCTCTTATAGTATGGACTGTATGCAGCATTTATGGCATCATTTATATATATCATTTTTGGTTCATGCGAAAACATAACTATCGGTCCAACAGCCATTATGGCCACCATGGTTCTACCATTAGTCAAAAATTATGGTGCTGACATGGCTATACTTATGGCTTTTCTAAAAGGATGCATCATTGCGCTTTTAGGAATTTTTCACTTAGGTACGTTTTTTATACATTCCAAAGTAAGAGATATATGTCACAATTTAAAAACGATAATGGCGAAACATTACTGCCGCACGGTAAATTTTTTCTGTTTATTTGAAGGGTTTTTATTGGATTTCATATCGCTTCCTGTAATTACTGGCTTTACGTCAGCCGCGGCGATCAACATAGCATCTTCCCAGTTTAAGTCTCTCCTCGGTATTTCTGGTAGAGCCGAGAGTTTTCTGGATGCTGTGATAGCAATTTTTAAGAATATCAGTGAGATTCGCTATCAAGATACATTGTTGGGGATTGGTACAATCGCTATATTAATTTTGCTCAAGGTATAAATTCCATTACTACTAAAAAGTACAAGTTCTTTTAAAACTAAAAATTTAATTCTTGTTCCAATCAAATTTTTTCTTGCAAAAGGCGATAATTCCGTATAACAGGATTCCGTATAGAGGACTTTATTTGTATTTATCCCACAATAGAATGTACCAGGACGACGCACGGGAACAACCTTGCAAAAAATAGGATGGCTTGTTGGTTTGTCTCGCAATGCATTAGTCGTAATTATAGGCACTGTCATGGCGTATATCTTTTCCATTTACAATCTAGAGCCTTTCAAGTTAACTGGTGAGTAGATAAATTATTTGCTTAACATTATTGTTTCTTTAATTACGACTGACATTATCGAATTTAATCTAACATAGGCTTTGGCAATTGAACGCACTATTTAGTCTCACCAGATAATTTTAATAAATTATCTTTTGACGTTTCTGTATAAATTCCAAACTTGTGGAATTGAGTTTAGAAGATTTATTGTATTATTGGAGTACGCGTTGCGGAATAAATTTGCGATAATAAATTTTATTGGCGCCGATTAATAACCGAATTTTGCACTTTCAATATCTCCTTTCGTATCGAGAATTGAGATCGGCCTTTTAAATGTATGTTTATCTGTCGTTAAATTGTTTGTGAGATTAATTTACTAACTTTTAAAATATTATTAATATTTATCTTTTAAGTTATTATTATCAATTTTTAAATTATTTTATTATAATTAATGTTTAAATTATTATTGATAGTTATAATATCCACTCCTTGGAACAAGGCTCATCAATATTACACGATAATTACAATAAAGAATAATATTCTTTTTATGTTCGAATCGAGGAATGAGAACAATGGCTTGTTTTCGTTTCAAGATTAATGAATTGTTAAAAAAATATCTTGTTTCATATGGGCAAATATCACGAAAAATATATTTTTCACGTGTTGGTACAGCGAATTGCGTAAAACGCAAATAACAGACAAAGCGTTTCAGGTACAATGGGGCAGGGCTTGCCACCGTTCGCGCCTCCGCCATTTTCCACGACCTTTAAAAATCAAACGTACAATTTTGTGGAAATGACTACCGCAATGGGAACAACGCTGTTCACGATACCGGTCGTGTCAACTATCGAGCACATAGCCATCGCAAAAGCCTTCGGTAATTAACTTTTCATCATTAAATTACTGATAACGCTTTCACACAATTTCGGGGGGTAAAAGCTTTATGGCGAAAGAGAATTTCTCGTACGGAACGTATAATGCGTTTCTGTGCCGCACTTTTACTTTAAAACGTGCGGTTTTACAACTACCTTTTACTAATGTAAGAGAATTGCAATTTTAGTTTCTATCAGACGACAGCAAACGAGCGCGAACAAACACGAAGTGAAGCCGTTCGCATTCATTAAGCAAGTGATTCATTCGTGTTCCCGTTCGTTTGCTTGGTCTGGATTCGGCTTTGCACGTTATTATTTCCGAGAACTACAAAAATCGAGTCTGCTTGCTCGAGGAGGCTAATAGACTAGTTATTTTAGCACAGGGTAAATCTTTGGACGCCACGCAGGAGATGGTCGCTTTAGGAGTCTGTAATATTTTTGGATCGTTCGTTCGCTCGATGCCAGTTACAGGATCTTTCACACGAACGGCTGTCAATCATGCATCGGGCGTTAAAACTCCATTGGGAGGAATATTTACAGGTACGTGAATGGTGAACAAAAATTTTTATATAACATGTGCGTGGAAAGTGCCCATTCCGCGCGTTTCTT
>NJRP01000147.1:379870-393520 GCA_003063835.1 Aphaenogaster floridana | reverse complement strand
CAAATTATCAATCAAATAATATTAAAAACATTAGTCGACAAAGTTTTTTAAAACTTCTTTTCGAAAAATTTTTTCACAAATATTAGAAATAATTACATAATTAATATTAGAAAAAATTTACATTTGAAATTCGCATTTGATATAAATAAATATCTCATAGATTAAAGAAATAAAATGAACAAAATTCCGAATTTTCCCTTTCCTCTTACTCGTAATTATATGATGTAACGTCATATGTAATTATATGATGTAACGTCATATGTCGACGTCGAAAAGACGTCATTATTATATCTAAAATGGATAACATGACGTTAATAATCTAAAATGACTAACTGTTGACGTCAAAGTGACGACAGCTTGCTACCTGGAAAATACATTATTAATTGGTAAAAAAAATGACGTCATTATTACATCTAAAATAGCTAACATGACGTCAATAATCTGCAATGTAACTAACTGTTGACGTCAAAATGACGACAGCTTGCTACCTGGGACAGATTTCAAGAATCCATTAAAATTCTACTCAGATTTCTGATTTTTGGACGGATTTTCGGATTAATGGAGACACGCGACGCCTATTGAATGTTCTTTTACAATACACGAACTTGCAATCAATGGACGCGACGAGAGGCAATGCGATGGTCATAACGATGTGAATTTGCCCGCAGCTATTTCGAATTTTTGCATCGGAGCGCTATCTACGTTTAATCCATAGACGTAAAAGAAGTAGATTCGGCACACGTTGCATATTTTTTGTACTGATGTACGTCGCTCGAATTTCGCGGAAAAAACGAATGGAAAAGCGAGATATCGGATTTTTCTCTATCTATTACTTCGAAAAATGAGCAACGCGTTGTATACAATATTAAATTGACCGATAAAAGCATGAATTTGGATCTTTTGTCCAACGGTCATGTACGATAAACGAGTATCTAGATACGAAAATGTCTAAACCCGGAAGTGGAATTAATGACGCATTGTGAACGTGTTATCTACTACGCGCGTCGTGCACGCAATGAAAACCGGAAGTGCCGCGCTGTCGTTGTATTACACTGATTAACACGCGGAAGCGCAATTAACCTAATTTCTTTTCGATTCGCGTGCGAGAGAAGCAATAGAGCAAAGAGGCGCACAATGACGATACGTCAACTGATAAATTTATCTGTCTAATGATAGGTGGCTCGCTGCCAACGCGGGAAATATAATTATACATAATCCGTCAATAGTATAATTCTAAATTAAGAATAATCCTATATATATACAGGGTGTTCAAGAAAAACCATTTAATATTTATATGGTAGATAGTACACACTATATACTGAGTAAAAAACCTTAGTAAACATAGGTCGAAAGCTCAACCGTTTTTGAGATATAAACATTTTTGTAGCATTTATGTTAGCATCATGATTGACTTACTGGTTTCTACGTGTCGCATGCGACGTGAGAAGATAATCTGTCTAAATCTTTATCTCGATATTTACAGAAAGTGTTCCACATGTCCTCCTTCCATTTTCATACACGCTTGGCATCTATTTTTCTTACAGAGATGGGATATTCTTCGCCAGTAAATATTATAAACCACAGAAGAGATTTGTTTTGACTTAACTGGCCAATTATTAATTTAAATTAATATATCGCGAATCGCGACGTTTTTCGACCATGGGTTTTGGTCCTTTCTAAAGAGAGTGAAGTTAATTTTAATGTAAAGAATTTGTTGCGAAATATCTTACCTCAGCCATTCTTCTTACAGAGTTGCGAACTTTCACGAAAATTCACTGTCGAATTATTTGACAAACGCTGGATTCGGTCACGTATATATATATATAATTTTTCTAAATCATTTATTCTAAATTATTTATAATATTTAGACAGATTATCTTCTTCTCACGTCGCATGCGACACGTAGAGGCCAGTAAGTCAATCATGATGCTAACATACAAAAATGTTTATATCTCAAAAACGGTTGAGCTTTCGACCTATGTTTACTAAGGTTTTTTTACTCAATATGGTGTGTACTATCTACCATATAAATATTGAATGATTTTTTTTAACACCGTGTATAACTGCAGCAATTAAAATGTAGGATAATGAAACAAAGCCGATTCGAGGCGACCTACCAAATGTCACAATATTCGGGGAACAAATAAATTTATAAGTTTTGGAAGAATTCCTACGAAAGAGAAAAAAACTTTGATTTATTCCTTAGATAAATTATCTGCGCCAATTGTTTTTTCTTTCCCCGAAATTTCCTTTACATTCTTCGCCCCAGGCTCTGACAATAACGATTTTTTTATACGACTTCCGAATAGCATTATTCATATAGTTGTCAGAGATCCGAATGATGTACGATCTCAAATTAAGAAAACGTGCTCTCCCTCAGTTCGTTCCCTTTCGATGAAAGATTCTATTTGCGCAATAATGGTCTTTCGCGCTACCATTTTGCGCGACAAGTAAATCTCGATCTCAACCGCGAGGGTAAAATGAAGCATGGGCGCCCTTAGAACTTTTTTCAAGGGGAGGCAGAAGTGTAAATACACTAATGTCCATTTCCACCAATGTAGATTAACTTTAATCTCGGTTTAATTTACTTTTTATCTTTTTTTATTTTTAAGAATTAGAAAGAGATAAAGAGTAAGTTAAATCGAGATTAAAGTTAATCTACATTGGTGGAAATGGACGTTAGGAGTACCATTTTTGTAAGGCTCTGCCAAACGAACGTTATTTAATATATTCAAATAATATTTTTTAAAGAAATATTTGTGCAGATTTTTATTCTTAAGTGTATAAATTTCAAAACAAAAATTATCTGATTGTCAATCATAAAATCATTCTAAATTGAAAAAATTAAAATCCGGGGAGGGACATATGCCTTTCCTTGCCTCCTCTCTCTCTTATGGGCGCCCATGAAATGAAGCGAAACATAAAATGTCACATATGCGTTTCAAGGGAGTAAAGAAAATGAAGGGGGTTCGTGAGAAGTCTTTGCGACGCGCCCTTTGCAGAACGTCCTAGATCTGACTAAAGCGAAGAATCATCATTTATAAATTATTTATTCCTGTTTTTGTGTAAACAACACAATTGCCTAATACAATTCGGAACGTCGACATTCTTGAGCGGGTTTTTAGGTACTTCAGAAGCTTACGATCTCCGGCACAGTTCGGTGACGATTGCCGATGTGCCGTTCCATCGTCTCGTTTTCACGCAGAATCCAATAGCATAATTTGCAGTATCTCTGGCAGTGAAACTTGACGTGAGTAGACAGAGAAAACAAAGTGGCAATCGGCTCCTGGCAGAGATTACACGCATATCCTAAAGTGCGTCGATCGGCAACCTGAAAAGTTCAACGACAATGAAACTATGTTTTCGATTTTTTCAATAGAGCGATACATTCCCGCGATATTAAAAATAGAACGCTTTTTGCCATCCAGCTAAAGATTAAGCTACAATTTGTAATTTTATTTATGTACATATCTTCATAAAATGATGTCGAACGATTAGATTAGATTAGGATAATCTGCCGCTAATATTATTAGTTACGTTTATTTTATCCCATCGGAATTCTCATAACTTGAAATGTTGATACTTTATTAGAATATTTGATTGGATTATAGAATTCTTTATTACATATCACTGCAATAATATTGTAACGACATGACATATAATCGAAAGGGAATAATCACTAAAAAGACAAAAAAAATAGAGCAACGCTCTATAAATTTTTTTTTCAATATAATTTCTGGCGAAAAAAATTCTCATAATATCTCACAATATGTTTAAGAATTTTTCATATTTTAAATTTATAAAGATTTTTAAAAAATACATTAAACTTTTCCAGATTTTATGTTTTCTTCAAAAATTATAAAATAAGAAATCTCAGAATATTTCAGAATTCACACATATATAAAGAATTCTAGAAGAAATGTGTACAGACTTTCTTATACATTTTCTCAGTATAATTTCTAAAAAATGTTCCAATTTGTATAAAAAATCTGAAATTTTTTACAATGTTACAAAATTTACATAGAAATTCTGAAAAATTATATGAAGAATGTTAAGAAAAATTTTCACCAGAAATTACTAGGACAAATCGCTATAATAAAAATAAGTATGGCGAAATGTGTGAATTTTATCGCCTCAAATCGTTTATTGATCGCTTCGGAAATTTTCCTCGATTCATCTGACGAATCGCCCCGCGTCATTGACACCCACGTTATTTTCGCTTTTCTGCGGAATCGTTTGCAAGAAATGCCAAGAAGAAAGCAGTCCGGATATCCCCGCGGGGAATCGAGGAAGAAAAAGTTGACCAAGACTGCTGGCTTTTAACGCCAAACAGCGGATGGACCGAAGGAAATTGTAAAAAACGCGGACAATCGGGATACAGCTTAATGTCGTCTTTCTGTTTTTATCTCGCGTGACGTATGGTGCTCATCGACGAAGAACTCTTTTCCGTCATCAAGTCGCAATATTGTCGTTAACGCTAATCGTCGCTGTCTAATGCGTCCGTTAAGAACCCAAATGCAGTGAGTTTGCTGTCGTGTTGCCAAGACGAATTTTGACAAACTTAGAACAAGGTGAGGCATCATTGTGTATGTCGAACTGAACTCACATGAATTCTAATTCTAACTACGGCAAATTGATGGCAACGTGTCAGCATCAATTTCATATTGTCAACATTTTGTTAGCAACGAGCTACAATTAAAAACTTCATAGCTTGAAAACATATACGCAATAACGGATGGAAGTCATTATTATGTGTTGTTGCCGTCATGTTTTCATCATGATGCTTAATATGGAACGACAAATCATTCGTTGCTGTCACGTTGCTGACATGTTGCAGACAACATAACGTACCAGTATTGCGGACCGTTTGCTGTTGAAATTTCGTTAACTGATTGCATGTATAAGCAGTCATGTTGCTGCATTCGATAACGTGTTGTATTTCAATGTCAGCAAATGTACAGCAAATATATAACAACACATGCAATGCATTAGTTTGCTCAAAATGCTATTTCACGCTTGGTTATCTGGGAATGAGGACGAGAAGAGACGCCAAAGTCCCGCCAAGGAATAGAAAAGTGTTCTCCCTTTTTCTCCCTTTCCTTTTTAGTTTCTTAGCTTTCTTAGCTAGTAGCTAATTTCGAGACACAAAATGGCGCAAAATAAGAAATGAATGATATGTGTAATTTATTTTTTAAGAGAACCTTCCCCCGATTTTGCGTCGACATGGTAAAGCTTACGTTGCGCTTCTTTCAAGCAAATTAAATGTTTATATCGATTTTTTAATCAGCTGATGCACATATTTTACAAATTAATTTATTATTAGTTAATATATGTGCAATTTTAAGCAGACGCTCTTATCATTTAATACAATCTTAGCAAGAAACTCATTATTTATTATTAATAGTAAATTTCTCATAAATTTATATTTAAAAATAAATTAAAAATGAGATATTGAACATAAAAAATGAGATTGGATCAAAATGAAAGTGAAGATGATATTAGAATTAAAATTATATAGAACAATCCCAGCAAATGATACAATAAAAAAATGCAATATTTTTTAAATAATTAAAAAAATTTTCATTTAATTTAAATGAATAAATTAATTTAATTTAAATACATTTCAGCAAATATTTAGAGAAGAGGAATATTTGAACACCGATAGTCTCCAATTTTACTTTATATCAAACTAAATTACTTCGAGTAACAAAAAGTAACAAAAAAGTGAATAAAACGCCACAAGTTTCTCGTAAATGTCTATACTTACAACAGTCGCATCACTGCTACCACCATCGTCCAGTTTTTCGGGAATTACAGTGTAATGTGGTATTTTTGCGCCGGCGGTCTCTTTTTTTCGTAGCAGGATAATCGATTGTTTTTGTATCTCGAGCTGCAAATTGCAAGTTTTTATTCCGAGACTCGCACTTTAGGAGCTGTCGATGAACGACGTTAGATGCATGCTAGCTTTCTCGAAATTATAACATTTAAGAACCCTCCAAGGGTAATTCTCGTTGCTGTAGATAAGAAGAAATACCTTTCTCATGTTCTGCGCAGGTGTAGGGATATCGTAGATAAAATCCTTCTTCGTCATTTTCTCACTGATATTGCGATTACACCGGAGATTGTACTTGGAAGCATCCAATAACTTGGCAGTTGACGACGCAACCTCTTGACAAGCGTTCATATTTGCATTTTGCTAGTCATTTTTCTCGGTGTTTACTCGACTATCGATTATTCTCACAAAACAAAAGCTTTCCACGTGAGAAACACTTGAAAACCAAGATCGCATTCAGAAGCAACTGCTATCTTCTGAGACTTTATAGCTTATAGGATTTTTTTAGACACTTTAGACACTCTAAGAATAAAACAAATACAGTAAACACATGCTTAAAACAAACCGGCGTAGAAGATACGGCGGAAAATTTGCCACTGTCGATCTTCAAGTATAAGAAAGCTGCAGCGTGGGTTTAACTAAACTAAACCAAGATCAGTTTATTATGAAATTTATTTTTATTTTTGTTATAATTACAGATGTTCCTTACAGCATAACTTCTCATCTCATGAGAATCACATCGATATAAGATTTAGCAAAATGTATCTTCATATTTAACGTTACTTGTTATATGTTAATTCATTTAAAAATCATCGATTTCGCATTAAGTTATTAGATGTTGCATATGTAAACAAAGAATAAGAGAATAATCTAAATTTCTGTCTTAAATCTACTTCGTAACAACCTCTGTTACGTCAAAGGACAAGACGCAGCTCATACCTTTAACTTTTATATTGTTGTTGCGATCTCTGAAAACGTCGCGATATTATGTACATGTGATTCTACCCTAGCCATCAATATTCAGCCGCCGTCATATGTATAATATATGTGTGTATGTGTGTGTGTGTGTGTGTGTGTATGTATATACATAATATATGTACATATATATAATATATATTATATATAATATTATATATATTATATATAATATTATATATATTATATATAATATTATATAACATATTATATATATAATATATATTATATATGTATATGTAATATGTATATATAATAATTAATACAAATAAAATGTAAAATAAATAGAACCATTTTAAATCTAAAAAAGAAGTATATTACGGCGCGATATTAATTTCGTATGACTAGAGACTTGTGGCATTGAGAAGTGATTAAAATTATTGGACAAGTAAATTACGCGTTTCTCTCTATCGAACGAAAAGACATTTTGTTTTTTCTTATAACATTTTAAGGAAGGACTATACTAGCCTTTATGTTCAACTCATTTACAATTGAAATATTCTAATTGTCGCGCTGGACAAACTTTTGACATATGCTGTGTTTCTAGCATAATAAAGCTCATTGAATTAAAGAGTTAGATCTGTATAGAAATTAGTGTAATAAAATATATCTTCATATATTATAAGAAATAATCTTGGAATTTTATTTTAATTTATAGCATATTTAATTTTTAGACTCAAACGATATTTACATAATTTTAATCAAAGTAACAATAAAAACTTTGCAGCAATTTAGAAAAGGGCTTCAAAATTATATTGTTTTAAACTTCAAAAACAATGTGATGATTTCATTGTAGAAATAGCTACTATATGTCAATTCAGTTATGAATTTCAAATATAGATACTAAAAATTATGAATCCATAATCTAGAAAAATTTATAGAAACGTAACATCATAGAGATTAACTATTTCTTTTAAAAAATGCAAAAAGTTTTTGTCAATAATCTATACTAGATCTAACTTTTTAAATCAATTGTACTTCCTATATACAGAGTCTGCTCATTACGTCAAAAAATAAAATATAACATTAAGTGTGGATATTTTACATATAAAATGTAAGCTTTTAAATAGGCCTTTGATATTAAGAATAGGCGTTATTAGATCGTTGGCCACACACAGAGAAAGAAGAGAGAGAAGGAAAGAGAGAGAAAGAAGCATATACTCTCTCTGCATTCTGTGTAATTAAAAATATTTAGAAGACATAATAACCTCTATGTAATACCGAGAATGTTCAGACGATCTCACTCTCGGATATATTGCGACTACTTACTTATTGTAAAATAAATCATGGATTTGTCATAATAAAACAGATAAAAATCACTTTATTCCTCTAAAAAATGATTATTGCGCGAATTAGACGCTATTTAAATAAAATTTCTAGCGTTAGGACTCTCTGTTTTTTCTTAAAGAGGAATCTTGATGCAACAGGAGCGGTATTCTTTCTTGTCTAACCTCGGGAAGTGTCGCTAGCTCTTGAACCGGACTTCGCTGCCATATACTTCTCGTTGCCATTTCTTGGTAACCCCTTCTTCTTACCTAGAGATCGGACATTTCTATTTTTGATATATCTGAGCACTCTTATCGAAGTCGTTGCAACGTTCTTCGTTACGTTGCATTCGCGAAGTTCGTCATAAAAATCGATCAAGATACTTACTTGTCTATGATGAAGCTCATGCAGGTACAATGTAGACAAAGACATGTCGGCAGCGGTTAATTCTGTAGGTACATGTGGATCTGTATGCTCCATGACATAACTGTGGCCCGATCCAAATACAGAAGCACCTAGCGACTGATTCGATATACCTTGCTGCAAATCATATAGAAATCCTCTATCATTGTGCAACGGACCTTCCGTCCTGGTTACGCCTCGACGTAGAACGGTAGACTTCGTGGCAAACGATTGATCGACGCCGACCGATGTGGCCGAGGTACCCGGTTGATTTGTAAAAATGTTACTCATACTGGGTACACTCACTTGATTTATCGTGCTTCGAATAATATTCGACACATGATCTCTATACTATAACAATATATTAATATATTAATGATACATGAAGCAAAAAACAACTCTAGCAAAATTATTCAGTAAGCAAAAGATAAATCGAACACTTACGCCAAGACCGGACAAGCTGTTCAAACTAGCTATCAAGGGATTGTTAAAAGGATCAGGATCGGCAGTTACTTCCTTCTTAGCCCTTTCTCTCAAAGCAGTTACGAAATTTTCCGCGTGGGACGGCGGCTTCCATTCGGGATTCGTCAGAGTGAAATGTATGAGGGACAATTCGGTCTTGCCGTCTTCGGCTTGGGTATAATGATTCGACATATGATTCGGTATATGGTACTTGTCTGGATCGATGCCATATTGATTGTCGTATCCTGCACTACGATCCTCCGGCAGCGGAGAAACTGTCGGACTGTGCGCTACAGTCTGCCACATGGGATTCCCGTGTCTACGTACATCCATCTGAGCGAAGCTACACACGTCACCAACCCCAGCTACTTCAATCGTGAAATTACGAAAAAAGTCTACAATCTCCAAGGCCCGGTGTCTCATACGGAAGCACAAAATGTACGTCGTCACGAAAGGAGAAACCAGCTCTTCCAGGAGATGCACTGCGCGATATTGGAATAGCTGAGCCACTTGGGCTCTAGTGGTATGCGTATGAGCGGTACCTCGCCAACTATCCGGTCTATAGTGCGTGTGAGCCAGCACAGCAGTTAGAAGAGTCTCGGGACACCATACAAGATTCTCATCGGGTACAATTGCCTTTGCGGCTGCCGCCACCGCGCCCAGCATAGTCATATAAGCAACCACGCGCTCCATCGTGAATATAGGTTCGTAGATCAATGTTACAACCAGTAAAACTGCCAATACGCTACCAGTGATAAACGCAATGTTCTTCGCGAGTATTGTCATTATCGGGGACGTGAAGCTGCTCATATACTTTGAAGCAGGACGGTACGCGCGACTGAGACGCGCGTTCATTTCGTGATCGAGTTCGTTGAAATGACGCAGGTACAACCGACCGTACAGGGACCATGTCCGCATCGCCAGAACACTTGGTTCTCGTTTAATAGTCTGTCGATAATATTATTATTGTATGTTATGCGTTAGTATCGATAATCGTGTTAAAAATTTCACCGATTATCATAAATAAGCAAATTACTCACCTCAGCATAATTGAAAAACGTATAAAGAACCTGCCATAGAAGAATAAGGAAACACAAGACGAAATTTGCGATACCGACCCATAGAATATGTTTAGATAACGATCGTGCGAGTTCTTGCCTTTTATTCAGCTTTTTATAATCTTCTTTTAGATGCCAATTATTTTCGAATGGCGACCACGGTCCCCCTAGAAAAGCGATATAAATTAGTTATTTCTAGTAAAGTTATATCTACTTATCGTGCAACTATACTTACAAAACAGTAATAATTCTATATTGTATTTTAGTCCTCGTGTCAAGAAAATGACTTCTCCTATAATGGGGACTTTTAATCGCACGGGTAAGAGGGATTTGTTGATCATAGCTACCATGTAATTCTTATGTCGCAATATCCTATGGTATATATCTAATTCCGTAAGTTCTCTTTTGTGAATGCACATCTCTTGTTCCTTCTGCACTTCTATCACACGCTTCTGAACTTCGTGCCATGTAAAATTGTCTAGCTCGCTGTCGGCGATTTTGAGCGCTGTATTGAAAAATGATTTGATCTCCCAGAATTGCATCAGGTGATACAAAACTTTGAGGAATTGGAGGATAAAGAAGATTGTCGCGACTATGAGAAGACTCCAATAAAATGAAGAGATCGCCTTTATACAGTCTCCCATGCATAATATGGCATCGCTTTTGTGGCTAGTGTCGTTGCCATCTCCACCACCACTAAAAATATAGAGCGTCAATTAAATATCTCTCAAGATAATGTCCGTAACGCAAGATAATTCGCAAGCATTTAAAGAAACTTTATGATATACCTATACATTTTGCTATAGTCGATGCAGTGAAAGAGAAAGGTAACGAATGTGACTACAAAAGCGAATTGGAGTAATTCCATAACTTCTTGGAGCATCATACAGACGAAACCGTGCTGCTGGTGATAGTGGTACATTCGCGTGAAGAATGAGTCCAGATCTTCGATGTGATTCCATCGTGCTTTGTTACTCTCTGGTACTACATGGATGATGACATCTGATTCTTGAGGCGCCTCCTCGTGATCGTCTTCATCGTCCGCGTCCTCCTCCTGCCCCTCGTAAGGCTGTATGCGTTGATAGCTACTGTCCAGTACCGTCGTCATCTGCACACGCAATTTACATTATATTTACATTTATAGAAGCATATCTATACCATTTATAATGATTGTATTTCAAGACTTATATCATTAGATAAAAATATTTAGACGACAAATGTTTAAACAGCGGACATTAACTAATAAATTTCCAAATTATATATAATAAAAAATTTTCATATTGAGAGTAAATATATATTATAATTAGGATACAAAAAAAGAGATAGGTAATTGTCAAATCTTACCGTTTGCGCTCGTCGGTCAGGCTCTACACAGGTAATGACAGTTTCTCGTTTCATTCTTTCATGTCATAAAATTTATTTAGCTACCTGTTGATGGTTGCTCCACAAGCATCTAGAATGCAAATCAGTTACTAAATTAATACTAATATAACATAGCAGTTTCTAATTGCTATATATTTTATCTTAAAAGATATAATGTATTCAAAAAAATATCAAATAAACTTAGACAATAATTTCATTTTCACTTTACTGTAAACTAATGTATATAAGTCATTCAATTTCAAGCTGTAAGTCCTTGTGCTATAAATTATATCAAATCATCTATAATCTGTTAATGAACGTGCATATAAAACAACTCGATATACAATGATAATCTAAATTAGTTCTATAAAGTTGAAGATTCATACAGTAAATATAAATTTTAAATGCATATATAACAATGCTCAACACACATAGATTATTAAATCTATTAATGAGGTAATTGTCAAACCGAGACTATAGCGTAATAATGAAAAAAAACATATAAAAGACCAATCAAAAGTATAATAATCAAAATCTGGATGTTTTTAAACAAAATATTCACTAATACAATACATATTAAGCGTTAAATTTTCACAAAAGATCATAATTGCCTATTTTTCGATTATAAAAGATTTTATATGCGTTGTCACATAAACTGTCTTGACTCTGTAAACATTCCTCAATGGAACTGTTGCTTATCAGAAGCAAATTCTAGACACAAAGGTAATAATAAAGCTAATAACAAAGGTAATGATAACAATCTGTGCACAAAGAAAGTCACTTGTTTCTTTTTGAATGACTCATGTCCCTCCCTTATCGCAAAACTAAAACTACGGCAACCGCTGTTTAAGTGATGTCCCGGTTGCATGTCGTTTGAATAAAATTTTCTTTCATTATCGCTTCTTTCGAAATTCCCTGCATTGCGCGCGTCTTATCGCGAGATTAATTCTCGATCAGCCGATTACTCATCGAATCGTACACTTCACCTTGAACATTTCCCTAGCGTTACACCAACGTGCGACACGCTTCTCTTTCGCGCCCACCTCTTCCCTGAACAATATCTACAAACAATCCGCTCGAAGAGGATCAAACAAAAATCTGAAGCCGCCTGCAGCACGAAACTTCGTAGACTCTCTCGCACAAAGAGACGACAAAGTTTTACGATGCTCCGAGATGAAATGCGACTTAAAAGCAAGAGCCTGAATCGCGCTCTCCTAGGAAAACGCAAAACAACAATGGACCTTTTTTTCTCTCCCCCCTCTCTCTCTCTCTCTCTTTGTTTCTTAATTATAAGGCTCCTCGCGATGAGTCAGGTTTCTTTTTTCCATCTCCTTTTTCTTCTCTTTTTTTGGGGAGAAGGCTCTTTCGAGTGCTCCACACGGACAATGACCAACAATGACGCGGTGCAGGACGTCACACGTGCGACGGCGTTCTCTGGTCGCCTCGTTCCCGCATATTCGGCTGACCTTTAGCCGACGAAAATAGCAGCGTGGCTCGCTGGTCGTGAGGGCGCGCGAAACGGGCGGGGTGACGCGATGTTTTGGGGGCACAGCTGATCTCCATAAACAAAGACACATCCTGCGCCTCCGCCGTACCTTCGTGCCCGCGATCACGGATCCACGACCGATGCCCTCCTGGGTCCCGCGACGGATCTCTCGGCACGCGGCACGGCTCAATCCCACCTGCGGGCTATGCGCGACTGCCCGCTCGCATATCGGCCGCCGTCCACGCGATTATTCACTGGCGATTTAGACATCGGGACGTTAGAACTGCACATCTGTCTCCCCGCGTTACACCATCTTTGCTGAGTCTCGCTCGGCCAGTCTCGGTTGCCTCCGTGAAGAGATAATGCAGTCATTGGTCGGTGGCGACGCCCGGGGAGTCGGCGGACGTCGGCGAAGGCTAGTCGCGCCGAATGAGTTATCGACGGTTGACAGAAATGTGTATACAATCAAGAGATACTAATTGCAGATATAGTTTCTCTGGTGGAAAAAATTCTTATCGAATGAGCTACGGAAAGTTTATTTTTTTTAGGACCGATTGTTCCAACTTCTTGGTAAGCTGACTAATGGCCATTTCTACCAATGCAGATTAACTTTAATCTCAGTTTAACTTACTCTTTATCTTCTTCTAAGGCCCAGTTCAAATATGGCTAGTTAACTTAACTAGTAGTTATTCCATTGGAATTGACCAATCGCATTTGTTAATTATGCTTAACGACAAATGCGATTGGTCAATTCCAATGGAATAACTACTAGTTAAGTTAACTAGCCATATTTGAACTGGGCCTAA
>NJRP01000147.1:327911-372508 GCA_003063835.1 Aphaenogaster floridana | reverse complement strand
ATATAAACATATATAAACACATATAAACATATATAAACACATATAAACATATATATACATATATAAACACATATAAACATATATAAACACATATAATTATATATGAAATATGTCTATACATAAAATTTTTCATATCTAATCATATATATATATACATATAATCATATAAATGTATAGAAAAGTTATATATGATTAGATATATATGGGCAATTTTATGTATGGACATATTTCATATATAATTATATATGTTATATATGTTTATATATGTTTATATGTGTTTATACATGTTCATATATGTTTATACATGTTTATATATGTTTATATAAGAAAAATTTTTTACCGGGAAAATAGATACCAACCTCGTGAGTCTCTTCCTCGGTTCCTTCTCCAGCCGGTTCCTCGACAGATCCTTCGGGGGCTTCCGGCGCCAGCGTCGTAGTTGTCGTCTGTCCCGGTTTCTGTCTCAGGTTGACCCTGCCACCAGGTCTGATAGCCGGTCTGATCGCGGGCGCACCAGGAGGTCTCGTGCGAACGGCGGACTTCGGGGTTGCGCTTTCCGGCGCGGTCTGGGCGACGATCTGGCCGGCTTCGGGATGCGTCGCTCCCTCCTGGGGTTCCTCGCTACCCGGCGCGGCCGTGGTCGGTCGTCCGCGTCTCCGGTTGATGTTCAGCTTGTTGAAGGTAGGTCGTGCCGCTGCAGCCGCCGTTGCGCCGTTCGACGGCGCCGACGTCGTCGTGGAGACGGCAATTTTACCGCCGGAGGGTGCGCGGAATCTGCCGCGACCGGCCACCGGTTTCTCCGCGTTCGCCGAGCTCGCGGTCTCCTTCTGCACGGTGTCCTCTTCGATCGGCTTGTGATTACCACCCGGTCGGGGTCGCTTGAATCCACCGCCGTTCGAGCCATTGCCGCCGAAACGTGCTCGAGTTTTTTGGGTCGGTTCTGCGGGTGCTTCCGTCGTGCTAGTGCCGCTGTTGGACTTGAACCTGGTGGAAATTGAAGGCGAAACTATATAATTCTCATTGCTAGGAGACTTGTAAGCGAGAATGTTTAGAGTAAGGAGACGTCGAAGAGAGAAAGAAATTAGAAAGGATTAATTTTGATAAAAATATACCGGTTTCTCGAGATAGCCGGACCGCCAATTCCAGGTCGTCGGAATTTCCCTCTTCCTGCGGGAGCTTGAGTGGTGGTAGTCGGTGGTTCCGTGGTCGTTGTCGTTGTGGTCGTCGGTTCGGTCGTCGTTGTCGTCGTCGTCGTCGTCGTGCTAGTGGACTCATTAACGATCGTAGAGTCGGTAAGTTCCGCTGTTGTCGTCAAGTCGGTCGTGATCTCGTCGTCGGATAACGTCGTGCTGTCTCCAGCTGTTTCGCCGGCTTCGCTGCTGGACGCGTCTATCAGATTGCTTTGTCCTTGTTGCAGGAAGGCATAAAGGTCCAGGGCAACTTTGTCCATAACCGACGGATATTCCGTCGTTGGATTATCTGTGGGATCTGCGGTGACGCTGGGATAGATAGGCGAAGCTTCTGTCTCGCTGGACTCTTGTATCCTGTCCTCTAAAGATACGCGTTTATTGCCGGATCTTTCCGGTGCGGCATCTTCCTCTTCATCGTCTTCCTCGCTGTATCGTATCGGTTGACCTCTGCTTAGTTCCACTCCAGCCTGAAAATTAATTTGTTCGTGTAATTTCGAGAATTCTTTATTTTATTACTGACATACGAAATTATGGCTCTTGTAATCAAATATTTGCAAATTTAATTAGCCCAATCTATAATTAGGCATGAAAAATGCATTTAATCAACGAATTTGATATTTATTTAAATTTTTAGATTAGTATTCGCAGATTCTGTTGTATTTTAATTATTTAAACGTTAATGTTTCCATTTCTGTTATCGATTTAATATTAACGTCTGATATTTTGATTAATGTGCAACTCTGCATTTTAATGATTTTTTTAAACAAAACAGCTCATTTTAATACAGTTAGGATAATTACTTCAGTTGATGCCGTGGTGCTCAAACGTCTTCTAGGTGTCGGTGCGTCATCGACAACTTCCTCGACAGGAGCGGGTTCTTGAATTCTCTGTGGTCTTCCGCGGTTTCTGATCAAAGGTTTATCTTCACTGTCCTCATTAGGGGTAACACCTAAGAATCTAACAGGCCCTTTCGGCAAAGTTTGCGGAAACTCGGGACCTTCCTGATGAGTTCGGAAGCTGCTGGAATCAACCAGATCCAGATTCGGTCGCGGTCGGTTACTACGACCTCGCGAAGGTTCCGTTGTGCCTGTATTGTGATTCGATCGCGATCTGTGAACAACCGTATAATTAATAATTGTATTTTATGTTGAAACATAAGGTTGATGATGATGAAAATGTTAAACACAGCACAACTAATATATTTCTAGAAGATATTTTACTTAAAAGAAAAATTGTATTTAAAAAAATAGAAGAATATATATTCTTATGGATATTTATATATTTTTGAACTGATAGAGTTTATTATAAATGTTACACAATTGTGATAAATACCTCGGTGGAAAACGAGTATTCGCGGGCAGTCTTTCCTCGGAAACGTCTTCAGTTTCGACCAGCTGTCTGCCTCTATTACCATTTCTATTTGGTATGACCTCATTGTTGCTAGGCTCCACGGTGCTCGACCTCTCCACGGTACTGTACTTGCTCCTGTTGCCGGTGTTGCCTGCTCTCCTGGGCGCCGCGGTTGTTCTGGAAGGAATGTCGTAAGAATTCGTCACAGGCGAACCCGCCGTACCTGCTTTGTTTTCATCCTCCTCGTCGTAGTAATAATACACATACTCGTATTCGTAATCCTTCCCGTTCGGTCCTTTCTTCACCTGTTAGATATAAAAAAGGGCAGATTGCAATTTGATCGAGAATGTAAAAATAGAATCACATATATATTTATATTCTTTAAAGAAAATTATCGTCGCATGCATTTTAGCCTACTAAACTAAACATAAGTATAAGGGGAATGTATAATTAATTTATCAAGTTTATAATATACCTGAATACGAGAGTTCGTACCAGCCGGTACCAAACTCACGTCACCCAGGTCTCCAAAATTCGCGTCCGAAAAACGCGCATAGCCATCTTTGCTATCCTCGCGAATAATATTTACGGGAACGAAATCAAAGAGGCTGTCTTTGCTACGTGCTTCACGTGGAGTTGTCAAGATGGGTAACATAGTTGTTGGATATTCCGCGCTAAAGATATGCAAATAATATTACATCGTTATTGGAATAAAAAAAGAATAGAATTCTTTTTATATTTGTATTATATATGAAAGTACACTGAAAAAAAAAATGCTGTTGCTTCAATTAAACGTATACGTCACGGGCTGCCACAAACATAAATAGTTGATTCAATTGTATTATAATTGGACCAAATATTTACATTATTAAAAGAATAATCTATATATTTGGTCCAATTATAATACAATTGAATCAACTATTTATGTTTGTGGCAGCCCGTGACGTAGACGTTTAATTGAAGCAACAGCATTTTTTTTTCAGTGTAGTTACTCTAAAAGAGTGAGAGAAAGAGAGAATCATAGAAAACCGATAAAATCATATTATTTTTTAAACAAAAGCAGATGAATTAGAATGTTTCATTTTTTTAAATACAGATTCTTTAATACATATATCGATAAAAATCCAAAGAAATTATTAAGAAATGACAAGATAAAATATTGTCAATTAATTATTTATGGTCACTACGGATTATCCGAAATTTATCTCATCTCTCACCGTTTTATTTATGGAAATATTCGCGAACAAGCGAGTTATAATCGAAAATGTTTTACCTGACGTAGACTCCCGGAATAACCTCATCCTGTTCGGTCGGCCGTGGCCTTTTAGAGTCAATTTTCTTTATTCTGCCTTCCTGCAGAACCTTTCCAGTGTCGCTAAAATTTTCGAGCTCGACTCGTGCTTGTCTTTTATCGGTGAGACTATCCAAGTCATCCTCCTCGGCTAAATCTAAACGTCTGGCAGGCTCGAGGGTAGCCGCTTTTTTTTCGACATTCTCGAATTTCTGAGTAACTTTCTTAGTTTGCTTATTGTCTTTAAGCGCGACTTTCTTTTCGTCAATGTATTCGTCATCGTCGTCCAATGGTTTCGCTACGTTTTCCGGCAATTTGTGCGATGTCACAAATTCTAAAAATTCGTTAAAATTAAAAATATTTCGTCCAATCGCTAAAAATTCTGTAAATTTGATAAAATGCGAGAATTCTCGCTTGAGTGTCACAAGTTTGAGAGATTTATAACGATTTAGATGAAATAAGATGAAACAAGAACTCATTGTTCTTGTTTTACCTGTTCAATGTTAATTAATATCTTGCATTTGAACTTGTGAACTCAAACGATACGCGGTTTCTAAATTTTTCGTTTAAATTGATATGTAATTTATACCTTCAATCGCGATGGCTCGCGGTGGCTGATATGTCGTGGCCGCGACATTTTTTCGAGTCAAATTGTCATCGGATATCTGCACGATATCCGATGGACTGTCAGCTAGCGTGCCCGCAATGACGCCGCATATTCTGCAAATTTTAATACAAAGACACATTAATAAATCTAATTACTTTTGATTACTTCTAAATGTCGCAAAGTATAAAGAATGTGTTTGAGCATTTAATAGTTAATTTCCACAGTAGATCTGTGTTACAAATCGGTGTACGGTTAACATAAAGAGAGTACGAAAGAAAGTTATCGTATCATCATATAGTATAATGACGCGTCATCAGCGAAAGTGATAAGGCGCGCGTGAGATGCAAGGAGGCGAAGTGTAAACGATGGCGGAATGTGTATAGCTAATGCAAGACTTGATTGGTGGTGAAAGTTCACATCTGGTCGTCGAATCGCAAGCTGCATCCGACGCTCGTCCGGTTCTCTCGGTCACTCGATTCTTCTCACCCGTTGCGCAAAAATTAAAGTTCACCAACAACGCAAAAATCGGATGTCATTCGCAAGAATATTTCAGCAATCTGAAGAATTTTGTAACATAAACTGAAAAAAGTAGCTTACTTTTACTTTTTAAAAATTTTATTTTGCTGGAGCAAAAAGATTTCTTTTAATATTCGGAATAATTTTATTATTAATTTAATTTCTTTTTTTGGAAAAAATATATTAGAATTATCTCTAGTGGTAGAGCCTCCGGATACCAGCAAACGATCTCGTCCCTCCCCCCTTTTTCCCAAGGTTGTCGAAATTGGTGACCACGGGACACGTGGTAGCCTCCACAGTTGATAAATTTCTAACGCTATTAACATTCGCCTATTTCTATTATAGCACGTAACAGCAATAAAATCTTGACATTTTCTACATTTCTCATGGAGTTAAAATCTTTCTTAAAAAATCAGAGAAACAAGTCTTGAACGAGGTTGAAAAAGAAGTAGCGAGACAATGAGAATTTTAAATTCATGGCGTTGGACGATTCGCAAGGACGATCGGTTACGATCAATTTCCTTCATGAACGAAGGAGAGCCGCTTCTGAAATTAACACGAATGCCCAAAGCTTTTTTTCCCTCGGCAAAAAGTAGCCGGCAAGGGCACTGCGTGGTCACGGAATTGTCATTTTAAAAAGTAGTTTCTCTGACGCAATGCCACATGTGTATCTTTAATGCAAAGTGTTAGAGTAACTTATACACTTTAATATTATAGCCGTTTTGCATCACCAGTTATAATTTGCCTTGCTACGTTATTATTTTTACTTTTAAAAAATGCAAAGATTAATTTCTGTCTCTTATACACATCTAGATGTGTATAAGAGACAGATCTGCAACTGAGGCGCATCGATCATATGGTGAGGCTGCCTTAAGTGAGAAAAATTGTCGTGAGTGGTTTCAAAAATTTAAGAACGGTGAATCTGACACGAAGACAAAAAACCTAGCGGAAGGCCGAAAGTGTACGAAGACGCGGAATTGGAAGCATTATTGGATCAAGATTCGTGCCAAACGCAGGAAGAACTTGCATTTACTTCGAATAAAACATAAGGTTCCGTTCTTTCACAATAAATGCCCAATTTTTGATAAAAAACGGCGGAAACTTATTTGTACACCTAATATAATTAACTTATTAATTTTTTTAGATTAAAAAAATATTCTATTCTTATCACGTCAATGTAATCCTATCGACGTTCACTATTCTGTAATTAATTTGCTATACTTATGGGAGAAAAATAAGCCTACGACATTTACAACAAGAAACCGCCGTTGAATACGCACCGACAAACCGTTCCGTTCGAGCGATCTTCCGGTACACAGGAATAACTTACAACTGGAATACATTTACAAATAAAGTAGAATAAATTATAAGACACGTTCTTTCCTACATTCGCGATCAAGTTGGATATGGGATTAATAAATAACTGTATTTAAATAGAATTTATAAATCTGTTCATGGCTTTTTCAATCGTTTGAGAGAGTAGTTTCTCTCTGATTTAAAATTTTTCTCTGCAACAATCCGAAATTTCAGCTTTCCACTTCATTATATAGTTTATAAAGGACTATTGGATGCATAAATGATATAAATATGAATATTTATGAACGCATATACAAAACATGCTATATCTGGCAAATTATTCTTTATTCCGTTCCAAGAATTCTGAAATTTTGTATTGCGAATAAATATTTTATTATTTAACGTGCAATATTAAGCATTTTTTTTGTTTTTTTTGTTTTTTGTTTATTGTATTGTTCTCGCTTTTCTATTTGTACACTAAAGGGAGCTTTCCCGTTAATATAAAGATTATTATTATTATTATTATTATTTTTCAAGATTAAATTAAAATTAATATAAAGATATCTAAAAAAAATTGTACATATTGTTAGATATTTATAATGCGTTAGACTATACTATAAGATTAAATCTTTATAAAAGTGTTATATGCCTAATAAAAAAAATTGATAATCTACAGATTTAGGAAAGATCGAATCTTTACATAAACAAGGAAAATATCTAGAAGAATAATTCATAAAATCATTTTTCAGCACGAACAAGAATAATTAAAAGTTGTACTATTCTACATGTTTGCGTAAAATTCCAAATCTTTTGAAATTTCCGATTCATCAAACTTTTCTTGCGAAATATAAATAAAACAGTTTAAATTTGATAATTGAGGAATCAAGAGACATAATGGCACATCCCAACTCAATCTTAGACCGAAAACGGACGCTTAATGCAAGAATTTATCGCGAAACCGTACGGAGAAAGCGGTCTCGCTTACAAGCGTATCTGCATAAACATACTGCGTACGTAGGTATCTCCAGTGGCACGAGACACTGGCATTACATAAGTCACAATATTACGGCAAAAGCCTATTACCGGCCCGTAAATGTTTTTTCGTGCCGCCTACGAAATACGGTTCTCTGCGCATAAATTTGCTGAAAGTTAATAGGAAAAAAATGCAAAATTTCGATTATCTAGAATTACTATCAATTTTCTTCTCACTTTTCCTTATCTAGTATTAAAAATTGTAAAAGCTATATTATATCATGTAAAAATGTATGTAACAATTTAATTATCCAAAGATTCAATAACATAGCAGTGTACAGTTTCCAGCTAGTAAATTATTCTTTTAAACATTAATTCAGTAATTTAGTTCTATCTCTTCTAAACCAATTCTATATGATGGCTCCATTTGATATTTTAATAATACGAATTTAGAGTCAAGCTTTTCTTGGCAATATTGGAATATCTGCTGCCATTTATTGCGGATAGTATCATAAAATCGAAAGGCGAATAATGAAGCATTTAAAAACACAACGATCTACTAACCTAAACTTTCTTTTACGTATCAATAGTTCTCAATTTAAAATTATATATTTATATAGAATTATATATATCTATATTTAATATGCAAAAGAATAATGATTTTATCACTTAAAATTCCACGTAATTTTGTTTATAAAGTAATGTACCCATTATTGAATATAGATTATATTAAACATATTTTATTCACATATACTAATACATTTCATAGGAAAATAACTTTCTTCAACAATGCAATAATATTATCAATAATATAATGAAATTGGAGTACATCCAATGATTTTACCGAGTAATGCGTTGTAAATTCATATATTTACGACGCTCTCGCCAAATATGACAATAATGTGGATAAGGTGCGCGTGGTCGCGTCTGACCATTACTCGCTTGTTTTACTTCACGATGAATCTTGTTTAGAAAAATCTTATAGTAATTAATATATTAATATATATAATTAATATATTAATATATATAATTATTTATATATATTAATATATAAATAAGAAAATTTATTTATATATGTATATAAAATATATATATTCTTGAGAAGAAAATTAATGAATAAATAAAAAAGAGTACTGGTAAGGAATCTAGTTACTGAGCAATTACTGACTATTTCTCTGATTTATTTTCTATTTGATTATATATATTTTATATAACTATTTATTAGTAAATTCTTATTTTACATATTTCAATAATTTATATATGATTGAACATCGTAAGTTATGATCCAGTTGTACTAATTTCTTTTTTTGATCGACAGTTTGAAATTGAGGGCACGTCTGGAAATTTCTCCCAAATAAATTATACATACACATTCTCGTGAATGAAACAGTAAGTAATTGGCGTATCTAAGAGAGTGAGTCGCTGATTGCGCGCACCTTTCGCTACTATAATTCTCGTAATTCAGAAGCGTAATATCTCTTATGCCCATGAAAAACCGCTTTCCTTCGTATCGATAATCATTAACCGTGATTTTGTATGAGTCGCTTAAACAAGAATTTTTTCACTATTCGCGTAAGCTACGGTGGAATTGACAATTAATGTGAATCCGCAGATGCTGCATATATATTAGGATAATTTTCTTGATGCATTAGCGCATATCCTAATTTTATCTAGTTCTTGAATAATTGTTAATATAAAAATTCAAGATAAAGTAGTAATTAGAATTGTACCACAAATAGACTTTGTTCTATTCTTCGTTTTCCGAAGCGAAAGTTGCAGAATTCTTTTATTACGTACAGAACTATATAGAAGTACTATAATGGAATTATAATACAAAGAAAGAAAATTGCATAAAAAAAGTGAATATAAAATATTCAATGGTATTTATATAAAAATAATACGTAAACAGGAACTAATTTAGAAGTGCAGTGCATAGCGTGTTGATTACATCAAAGATACGCATGGAGTATTGACTGAAACTTAATTATCATTTTCAGTGAATGTAGAAAGGAATTTTGATAGAGAAATTAAGATTCAAACAGACAAACTGTGTCGAATCTATAATTCCACATTATTATTCGTGGATAACCGGCATTCAGTAATTAAGTTTTTGTAACTTCCTGAATTCTTAATATATTAGAAACTTTTAATATCTAAAATGATTTTTAATGAAACAGTATTATGTGTCTCTTTTTATATAACTTCTATTTACGCATCTTTTAGCTGTATTTTTTAATATATTCAAAATCCGTCATCAGAGACAAATAAAATCTTTAAATTTTAATGAATCAAATTCTTGAATTGCCGAATTACTCATTTTAGAAAAAACTTTATTTTAAAAATTGAAAATAGATTTTTCTATACACTTTACTATTTTTTATGCAGGCTTAGTGTTGCGTTATAGAAAAGATACATTATATACATTAGATACTTTATATACATACAATTCTAAATATTATCAAATCATTTTCTCGTTTCTTACAATTAGCTAATAAGGCTTTCCCGTCTTTTTCATAAATTAGCTAACTCAATTATGCTTAAATTTCTCACAACTAAGATTTGATTTCACAAAGATAATTCTAATTCTCACACGCGTCACTAAGATCGCTCTCTCAGATAAAAGAGAGAAGAGATTACTGTTGTCTGATTTCTTGAGTACTCACAGGAGCACGCTTCTTAGCCACATGTCTGCACCGCACACAGTTCTCTTCCTCGTCCTGCTCGCCTTTCTTCCTTCCGCTTCTGTCGTGGTACGTGAACAGCTGCTTCAGATTAACGAAACTTTTCTCGATATCAGTATATACCCGGTGTATATATCTCGGCACTTTCGAGAATATCGATATATACTCTCTCTGCAAATACTATCGATGTACTATATATGTGTATGTATCGTCACCGGACACTCGCGATCATCTCTGTCCTCTTCTCGACCGATTGCGACCGGCACTCGTCTTCCTGCTGCACGCAAAGAGATCTAGCCGCTGATATCTTCACTGGATGAGCCGATTCTCCAGCGTGTACGTGCGCTTCGGTCGACGTGACCTCCGTCCAGCTTCGTGACGCGACTTCGCCGACGAGGCGCGAAACGAATGAACGAATGGCAAAGCGAACGCGCACCGATAGACGGAGAAAAGGAAAGATCAAGTGAGAGTGTGCATACGTGTGCGTGTGTTGCGAGAGAGAGAGAGAGAGAAACAGAGTGAGAGAGGGAGGGAGGGAGGGAGGGAGAGAGAGAAAAAGAAAAGATAAAAAGTGGAAAAAGGGGCACTAAGTAAAAGTAAGAGGTAGCCGAAGGACGTGGTGAGGGTATGAGAACGGTGGCGAATGCAGGCCTCTACTTATACCGCCACCCACCACGGCCACCCGGAGTGCACCCCACCAGCCCATGAAAAGTGGACACCACGTAGTCGAACTCGACTCGACTCGGCTTGGTACACTCGATCTACACACTGGGGGCCACCGGGGACCCGGGAGATCCTGGCTGGCTGACTGCACGTTCGCCTGGCGGCATATATCTCAGTCCAACCACCTGACTTCTCACGATGTCTGACCCGACTTTGCGAAGCACCGTTTCTACTTAGTGCATTGAGAGGCCCGGTTCTCTCCGGCTTGCGTATTGTCTCACGTTATTTCGCACCGGGAATCGAAAGCAACGCGCGATTTCGACGAGCGGAGATTCTCTCTTGAAACTGAAGATACACGAAATAATATCTCATTTGAGAAAGTGATTAACAAGTTTCAGACGCAGTATTTGTGGGACTTTCGATGCTTGCTGATTGATTCCCGCTGCTATTAAATGATTCTAAAATTTCTCTTTACCGTAGTGTAAAGTTAACACTGCTGATGCAATTTTGCCTATCCGGCAGATATATTCGTCCCCCCTCTTTCTAAATCTCTTCTTAGGTCTCTTCTCCAGTTGCAGGGGGAGGGATCTCACGAAGATTTCGAGGAACGTTTCGATTAACATGGATGCTTTCGTAATATGCAATTTTGCCTGAATCACTCCAAGTACAATACATCGAAAAGGCGGTTCTTACATTAGAAATGCGGAGCTGATCGCGCGTCAAAGATCCTCGTAGAACGGTGACAAAATAAGAAAAGGAGCATGAGACCGTGAAATGTAGAATCGCTCTTCGACGAGTTTGTCTTTTCCTCGCAGCGATAACCAGCGAAGCGCAATTCCGTCACGGATACCAAGAGCGAAACGTGCTTGAAAGGATCGATAATCTTTATTGGGGCCATTGCATAAGCCGCTGCAGCATCTTCACTTCCTCCTACACTCGGCGAAGAAATAGCTCTCCGTGAGTTCTATCTCTTCATCACGTTCAACTTTTATTGCCACTCTATGAAAGTTGTAAACTTTTCTGTCGAGTGTTAATTTATTTCTTGACATAAAAGTATTTTTCGTATTTTCTCGATATAATCTCTCTCATTCTACTTAGACATTCTAAATAAGAAATAAAAATCGCGTCAGTCGTGTCGCAATTTAGGATAATTTTTACTCAACTATGTTGCGCAAACAAGTTATGTTCTAAAATTAGAAATATTACTTCAGCTTGTACCTAAAACACAGAATGAAACGATTCAAGGAACCCGCAATCGCGATTTGGTTCGCTAAGATCATCACGTTCGATCATCATGTAATCGTTGGCGAGAAATCATGCGAGACTTTTCTAATGACAATTCGCAAAGATGGTGCGCGCCGATCGTCGCCGTAGGTGTCAAGGCCCAGTGAAACCGACAGCCGTATAAATTATCCAGCCTGGAGCGTCGCGCCAAGAACCAGAAGGCAGCTGCGGCGTTAAAGGTCTTTGCGTCTCGTTGCGCAAGAAGAATGTCGATCCATTAGGACCAGGCCAGGCTATGATAATCCGCGAGCGATTCTTGAGAATATCGAACGACGAATATTGTATTGACGGTTTGTTTTTGGGGGGGGGGGGAAACTTTAATAGGATGACGTGTTTTGAGGGAAACGTAGTCGTTAATATTCGAAATCTCCTAAGTACCCAAGCAGCACAAAATATTGGGCCAATGTTATATCTCCAGCGGCCAACAGTTGGGCAACTATTAATTGCTACTCGGGTATTCCCCATGCCGTTAGTACGATAGAAGAGTGAGGAATAAAAATAGAGAGAGAGAGAGAGAGAGAGAGAGAGAGAGAGAGAAAGATTTTATTAGATTTCTTAATACACATACATGTGATTTTGTGAACTCTTTGTGTCTTATCGTCATCGATACGATATAACTTCAGTCACACGCATTTTATCCCACTGCCAGTAGTTATTCTGATTGACTATAAAAATTATTTTGGATCAGTAAATTTGTATTTATAAAACAGAAAGAAGTGGCTTCAAAAGCACGAATTTCAAAGTGAAATCTTACAGAGGAGTCATTCGTGATGTTATAGTTGATGATACAGTTTTGCAACCTACAAGTGCAAAAATTGAGATTTCAGGCACATATTCTTTCCGCTTCTTAGATACGCAATAATTGACTAGATACTAGAGTACAAATCATGAGTCGAATCATTGACCAGATTCTTCAGTCGAGTGTTTCAATAACTACTTATACTCGCGGATACGCGGACCAGAAACAGTGATTCTCCGTAGGCGTACACGTATACGTACACGTGTAAGCAACCGATATATGTGTATGTGTATGCGCGCACGCATGTGTGTGTGTGCGTGTGTGTGTGCGCATGTATACGTACATATGTATCTACGAGACTTTCTCTCGGCAAGGAGAGCACCCGTGCGCGCCCCTCGAATAGGCAGGCACGTGAAACCCGAGAGAACAATGTCTTTTTGCCGCGCTATTACACCGCGAATGGGGTGACATAATGCGGAGTTCAATTGTCGGAACAAGCTCTTCGCCACGTAGGCGAACGTAACGTTCGAATATTGCATTGTGCACCGAGTGGAACGGGACGTCGCGCAGAAAGTCCGTAAAACAATATTCAAATCGCGAGATCTCGTCTACTCGTCCGGCAAGAATGGTGAAGCAACCGGGTGGGAGAGTAGGAGTCTCGACTATGTAGAACATGATCGTTACTCCGCTGCCGTCAATATAGCCGAGAAATATACAATCTTCACCTCGGTCCTTTCGCAAGAGAACTAACCACAGTGCCACGAAAACTCGCCTAAACTCACGGCTTAATTCCTATCTCGCTGCAAGCCACGTTCGCAATAAGAACACAATATCAGAATCATAACGAATCTTTCGAAACCCCGTCTGCAAGATGTATTTTTGTTAACCGAAGTGAGAACACGTCAAAGCAAGAAACAAATTATAACACTTCCAAACAATTAACGTAATAATATCTTCGCTCTCGCAGCTTGCTCCGATTGTTCTCTGCATTAAAGTTCACTTAATGATAGTATATTTAAATAAATTTGATTTTATATAGCGATAAACTATAACAAGTATTTCAGATCTAACTTTGATACATAATATAAAAAACCAGAAACTTTAATATTCCTAAATCGCCAGTAAATAATTAACATATAATAAATTGTAAGACGACTTGACTGGCCATAGATGGTATTTTTATTACTACGTATCAACCATACGGATTGTGGTCCTCTACGAGTATTAAATTTAATAATAATAATGTTAAAGCATCTATTAGAGAGAGAGAGAGGTTCTCCCCTCTTCCCAACACCCTCACATCACGAAATCTGTTAAAGAATTTTGTTGCGAAAAATATTACCTCAGCCAGGATTTGAATCTGGACCTCCCTACACTCCTCCCTATAATATAAAAAAGACTAAATTAATTTTTTTACTTAATTTATTTAATATTGAATATATATAATCTTTATTTATTCTTTAGGTTCATATTAGGAAACTAGTTTTCTGAATATTGCTCGGCATCGCTTAATTTTTCAGCCTGGACAATTTTGATTTATGAACACGAGCATTTAGATGCGAGATGCGCTCTTCGAAGCACTCATCCGATAACGGGAGGAAGCTTGTAGCGTATATGATCACAATTTGTATATGGGCATTGAATCAGCTTGGAGACGATTGCCATTCATCGCGGCGCGTGCGATATCCGCTGCAACGACGGACCTTCTATATGCGAGTCGAAGGCTAAATACGGCCGGCCATTGACTGCTATGTGCGAACATGCTTCTGCGTGCACGTGAAAATCACCGGTGTCCAGCGACCTTGTCGAATAATAATGATCCCTCGCTGACCGAGATCGGCGCCGGGGCAAACGAATCGCGCGAACGAAGAAAAAAAAGCTGAGAAATTTCAGGGACGACCTTTCGCACGGAGTGAAATTTCCGTCTGTCGCTTGTCTCGCGGCTGTTTTATTGCCGATGTAAAATCGTGTCGAGCGTACACTTGACGTCCGTCAGAGCAAGTAGCAAAAGACGTGGCTGAACGGACAATTAATGGCAACGATAAAAATTGAAACGGTCTATCGAAAAAGGGAGTCAAAACTTATAAATTGCTGTTAAATTATTCATTTTCTCACAAATACTATTAATTCAAAAAAGAAGTGTACAAAATTTTAGAACAGTCAATAATGTTTCTAATTTTGATAATAAGAGATTCTTAGGCCGGTATTCATAGTCGGTCCTTATATTTAAAGCGGTGTCTACAATGAGATTTTAAGTCGTAAGACTTAACATATCGACCAATCACAGTTGAGCATTCTAAAAGTACGACCGCAATTTTGATTGTGATTGGTCGATATGTTAAATCTTACAACTTAAAATCTCATTGTAGACACCGCTTAAGATCGTCTTAAGTATAATCTTAAGATGTCATAAACCAATCACAGAACCGTATTGGCGTCTTAAGACATTACTTAAGACGGTCTTAAAATAAGAACGAACTATGAATACCGGCCTTATTTTCGATTTATTTTCCGTTTTACTTGCAGAAAGATACTTCGTGGATTCCAAAAGGCATGCGAGACGACCCGATGCACTTTGCATCTTGGTCCGTAAGAGTGACGTGCTATTTTCCTTTCTAGCGGAGGGACTCCCGCAGGTTGCCAGCTTTGGAACGGTTCTCGATCTCGATCGCGTGTCTCTTCGAGCCGAGGTCGTTGGTACATATACGTGCGCACTTTAACAAAGTATACGTACAAAGACTTATACACGTGCGCACAGTATGTTCGCGGGAAACGGAGAACCTTGACTGCACTTTCGCGGAACTCGCGCTGCATCCCAATCGACCTTTAAAGGACCAACCAACGTTTTCCCAGTACTTTCGAAAAGCAGTTAGAGCTCGCGAGTTCGCATAATACCTGACTGGAATTCTTGACGCCACCGGGGATAAAGACACTTTTAATATTTGCGCCTTACCGAGACTTTGAAAAGTCACAGTGAAAAGCCTGTTCTCTATCTGCGACTCTCTTTTTTGTCTCTCGTCGCGTCTCATCAGACGTTTCAACTACAAAGTAGTCTATTCAATTAGTCTCTAAAATGGATTCCTATCCATAGAAGGATCTCAGTCATAACATCGTAATTATAGGTATGCGAATGCGGAATGGATAGTATGAAAGCACTTTCTCAGGAAGTAGGTGAGATTGTTTATCTCTATTGAACCAAGAATTAAAAAGACCTAGAACTCTAATTGTGGACATATTCGCCGATAGATAATAAGAAATCTTTACGGTATTATTGTACGCGTTGGTATCATATATGAAGCTTTTTATTTTCTATTCTATATTTCATTTTTCTCTAACTCGATTGGAAAGTACTTTCAAAGATTTTGATAAATATTACTCTACTTTTATAATAGATATGTACTGTACGTTTGATTAATCTTTATGATATCTTCACTATATCTTCAGAAACATTCGATGTCGAGGAATCTATCTTAAAATGTCATAAAATTAGTGTATGCTGAATATGTACGTCGCAGGATATTTAAAAAAATGTAACTTTTTAATATTTTTTTATAAATTGATGATATCCTTTAGAATAATTAAAAAATAAAAAATACCAAATAGAGATAAAAGAAGCCAAAAGATGCAAATCTTTTTTGTAAAACGATATATGTTTTCTATAATAAAACTAAGAAGTCATAAGAGACTAATTGTAAGATTATCTAGTCTTATTTAGATTTCAAAGATTTTTCTAAGGCATTTAGAAGCATTTCTAAGTATTTTAGAAGACCTGTGTGAAGTTAGCCCCCCAATGTCGAAAAATAAAAAATTTTCTTTTTGCAAACGTTTGCCCACAAATGCCCGTTGGAATTTTTGTTTGCCCACCTCTAGTTCAAAAGTTAAAAGCAATTCAATTTTAATTGCTTCTAACGTTTGCGAAAAGAAAAATTTTGATTTTTCGACATTGAGGGGCCAGTGTGAAGTTAGCCCCCCCAAAATTGAATTGCTTATAACTTTTGAACTAGAGGAGGGCAAACAAAATTCCAACGGGGCATTCGTGGACAAACGATGGGCAAACGTTTGCAAAAAGAAAAATTTTGATCTTTCGACATTGGGGGGCTAACTTCATACAGGTTTTTAGAAGAAACTTGTATTAGGCTTTTGTTAGGCTTTTTATTAAGTTTACACTCCTGCAACATATAGATTATTATATTCCGCGTATATTCTCACATTCTAAATCTACGATTCAATGCAGATTCCATTTACATGGAATACGTGCATATGCTTTATAATTTCGACGTGACTTGACGAACTTGCGTGGGCGTGCGTTTCGGTGACATTGATGTATCTATTAATAGCATTGTTGTAACGTGATAGTTTTACTTAAGTGTCTTATTGTATTAGGAGAAAAACAATCTGTTTAATATTCATTGAATTTAAAATCGAAGTACGCTGATGTAAATCGTAATCATCCGCTTTGATGTTCCGATGCATCCTGTTTTTGTATACAATGAGGAAAGACTTCTATTGTTTCATATACAGAATAAAACAGTTCCAGTCGAAAAATTTGAGACTAATTACGCTAGAGCAATATCATATCGATCTAGAGTATTTACTAATTATTTAGATATACAGAGCATACAGAACATTAATTGGAATTTTAACAAGAAATATTGCTATATTATTACATATCTGGTATATTATTACATTGCATGCGAAATTGTAATATAAGTGAGATATATGACATCGTTAAAGGTTTCTAGTCACAAGTAGAAAGTATTTTAATCGCATGCGTTTTGTCGAGGAACATAGAATGTGATTAATTCATGTAAAAGTATCGCAAACGATGGCGACTCGCCAGAGAAGTCAGCATTTTGAGTAGCCGCACGCTTTGCAGCTGGACATCAAACGAGACCGATTAAATGTAAAAACATCACGACAAATGGCGTGTTGCCAACAAGCGGTTGTTACTACCAATAAGGTACAGTGTGTGCCATTTTCAGTTCGAATTTACTTTTAAACCTCGCTTTCTCTGTGAGCACGAATACACGCTTGTCGTTTCTATTTTCACGTAAAATGCGAATAAAAGCTTAAGATATTCCATTAAGACGATCAATCTTCATTTTTATACATATTATAAGTGTTACATAAAAATATTAATAATTTAAATTGGTAAGAGTTTGACAAATAATAAAATCAAATTTTCACATTTATCACATTTATTTTGTTTTTTATTTATTTTACGATTGACACAGGAGACAGCATGATTGCGTTTAAGTTATGCTCTTGACCGTAGGACCATAACTGTTTGTAAAGCTTTCGCGTATGCGATACGTCGAAGTGAAATCTCGACATTACAAAATATCTTTTCGCGTATCTAGAATCGAACACGACTAACTCATTCAATGTTAAGGACGGGAAAGAACCGGAATTTCTAACGCGCGCATAAATATTAATAAAGACGCGAAGACAATGGCATTATTGGCGAAAATCATGCGTACGACAGGATAGCCCATTACGAGTTTATTAGCTGTATGTACAGTCCTAATGATTTATTGCACGCTATGGTTTAGACACGCCGATATTTAAAAGAACGGAATAAAGAGGATATGAATAGTAGGATATGAAGTAAAAAGTCTTTCCAATCGATTGACGATTTCGATTTAAGGCAAATTAATATGTTTTTACTTAAAAAAAAATTCTCTTGCTTGTTTCATTCATTTTTTTGCACGGCTAAGTCAAGGGCTTTCTTGCTGTGAATAAATCGCCAGCGGAGGGCTGTGGCATTCGCGAGTGATAATAAAGTGTTTTCGATTCGAGCAGAGACGAGACGACGATGATGAAATCCGTCGTGGCGCCCAAAGGAATTTCATGGAAAGTACCTCCCACTCGCCTCTCTCTCCTTCTCTCTTTCTCTCTCTGTCGAGATCGACCGGTCCAGGCATTTTCCTTTCTCGTTTATCCCGATACTCTCTCGCTTGGCGTTAGCGCGTGTCGACTAATAACGCATACGCATCTCTCGGAAATAATCCTCGTGTTTCCCATTTGCAAACGCACATTTATCACGTGCTTATGGGAGACGCGCGAGACGTACGACAGCCTTCGTCAACGGGACGTACGCATGAAAGCACACATCCGCAATGTATTTCTCTTATAATTTATTTGTCTTGCTCTTCTCTCTTCTTCTCTACTCTTCGCGGAACATTTACCGTTGCCTTTGTAATGCCGTTTTCTTATGTAATGCCGACGTTAAATAAAATACGTTTTATTTCCTCGTAAAAGAACCGTTTTTTCCTGACGGGATAGAACTTGTGAGGAGATCATTATCACTGCTCGAGAGATTAAAAGCAAAATAACATCATAATTATCTTCATCATTTTGATCCACCGTCTATTATAGTAAGACTATTCTTCTTTGTTCGGCTCACTTTTAATATATTATTTTTTTTATTCGAGCAAAAAGCATTATATATCTCGTAAAATTTAAAAAAATGTTTATAAACTTATAAGTTTTTACGCAAACAGTCTTCTCTTCTCTTCGAATGTGGATAATTCATACGCATCTAATGTGCGCTACCGCTTTACGAAATGCATCCCGTCCGAGAATCGCTCGTAGAGAAAGATCTCGCGCGCGGCCGGGCATTCCGGTTTCGCGAAACCGGATATCAACTTGACCTACTTCGCACCGCGACGCTCGCGAAGTTCTACATTTCGTTTATATGCATAGCGAACGCAGGGAGTATTGCAGAACTATCATCCGCGGATGAGCAAACGAAAGCCGAACTATGAACAATGGGGGCTGTCTTCGGCGCGAAAGTATTAATAATTCTTTGATTATAAATAATCCTTACATTTTCTCTTTCTTTCTCGATTAAATGCTTCTGATAATTAAAGTTTAAAAGGATGCAATTAAGATAACAGAATCTTTTCCTTCAGTTAATTTTAAGTCGGGCGTCTTGCATAAGATTAAATTGACCGGTTAATGATAACTTAAATTATAGGAATTATACTTAAGGACTCACATAGTAAAGACGAGAGAAGTGTATTATAAAATTATGACGTTAACATTACGTAGCAATAAAAATTCTTCGTTGTTTTTATATTTTTAATCAGAAGCAGATTCTAAATGAAGATATGAAGTAACGTAACGTTCTGAGGTGTCATTTTTTTACTGGTGATAGTTCTGGGATACCTTGTATGGTGACCTTAACATTGGTACACACAAAACACACACACGTGCGTACGCGACACGTGGCACCGGGTGTCGTGTGGGCGCCCAATATCAATTGCGGTGCGCCGGTGAAAACGTTATAATTATACTGTCACTCGTGTGTGTATCGCTTTTTCTTATATCGATATGTTAATTCAATGTCGCGTCGAACGCATCGTATTCTCCAAGAACGGCGCCTCGGAGTACTAACGCATCGTGCGTTACGCAATTGGGTGTTTAAGTACAAAAGGTTGCGCAAGGAGTTGGATAAAAAGCCAAATGGGCATAAGTCTCATAGGCGAATATGCGGATTTATCGTTGCAGTCATCGTTAGGTAACCCGGCCGGTTTAACAATTACAAATTCGTCACGGTGATTCGTCCGGCTCTTTCGAATAACTTTGTTGCAATTTCTGCTTTCTCGCTTACAGTCGCGTGATGATACGCCGCGCGCGTAGGATCTTCCGGATTCATCGAGCAAATGCATCCTATTTTATAATCGAGCACGAGAGCGTTTATTTTCCCTCGGCTATCGCCGCGCTGGATCCTCGCGTGTTGGTCCTGCACGTTCAGCGCGCGTGGACGGATGCGATATCAGGGAAAGTGAATAAGGATCTCCTCTCCGCCCGAGAGAGAAAGTCCCTTCCTCTTCCTCCCATCACCTCTCTCCGCGCGGGTATTTCATTTTACTTTACCGCTGGCCCCGCGTTATTATCGTTCATTGATTTCGCCGATCGGGATATAAATCGCTCGAATCGCAATCCTGCCCGCTACCGTCGTAAACGTCAACGACACTTGTCGCGCCTTTTTCTTATTGACACGCGTTCAATCGAGACAAGGAAAGCTGTTAGCAAACGAGACATCCTGTTCGCGATTCTAAAGACCGATACCAGGCTGATTAATCGAGCGATCAGAAACACGTGACACGCGATTCTTCAATATGTGCGTACTCCTGTGTATAAAAGGATTTATCTGATTTGGAAGTACTGGAATATAATGGCTATAAGTTATAAGATGTCCAAGAAATATTTGGTTCTTGTTAAAATATTTTATTAAAAATAAAACACGCATGATTATAAATTTTTTTTTAAGGAGATACAAAGCAAAGGAAATGTGTAAAAGATATATAGGAGATATAAAATCACTATTTTTAGAAAATGTAAAATAATTTTGTTTTATTTTATTTGTCATACAAAAAGTATGAAATATACACGGAACTCTTCTGCAAATGATTCTTTGTAAAACATCGCCTTTGTCTTTTTAGCTATTCGTTATATTAATTAGTATACTATTATATCTCATTTTATACTTCCTGCATAGTTCACTCTCGCCAATATTTCTCGCCAAGCAATAGATAATATCTCGTTATTATATCATCCTGAGAGATGAACATATTCGCACATCATCTTGACGCGACGTCTTGTGTAATCCTTAGCCTCGCGAGGAATGATATATCAGGATATCTCTTTCTAACGTAACACCCTCCTTTATCCTCGCAAATGAAATGTAATTACGAGCCGTTATGGTGCGCGTGCAATCGGCAAACACTCTTATTCCTTCTTGGAGGATATGCACTGTTACAGTTTGTGCAATACGCTGAGTTATAATGCAGGTCATATTTCCATAATCGTTTCCGTATGTCGCAATGACATTTCGTTGGCGACAGTGAACGCAATTGCAGTTCGCCGAGATGCACAAGTTTGTCGTCATGTCACGCTTGTCACGTTTCCTTATACTGCTAATTATTATGCTAATTTTAGATTAAAATGAAATAGTACAATGACAATAGAATTCACAGTAAATACGCGGAGGAAAAATTGATATCTATAGAATTTATGTATAATTCTAAAATATACTCAAACAATTCACGTATAAATGATAATATATTATAAAACAAACATTAGATAATATTTTCTTTAAAAATAATGCATTCTACGAAATATGCCATAGTCTACATAGATGTGTAGACAGATGTGTAAAAAATACACATGATTACTCTCCTGCAATCTCTCCTACGACATTATCGAAAGGTCAACACGGGACTTGCTGCATTGCCCACGGATATTTCTGTTTGCACTTAAAAGTCGTATATTATGACCATCTCAGGCATTTAGTTATATAATTGACTATAATATATGCAATAAAGTGGAATATGAATATATATTTACACAATTATTTCATCATTATAGCAGATAGCAGGTTTAGAAATGCATAACAAATAACAAAATCTTGCTTCACTTCCAGCGAATCTTCGTTTCATAGAATATTAACTCTTAAACCCCAATCACTACGCGCGTTTAATGTTGAAGATGAAGAAGTTGTCGACGAAGATGATATTTCATGTAATCTTCGCCAAGGAAAGGACGTTCTTAAATTCGCTGGGGAATCCGTGGACAAAGAAACAATCAGAGAATGGATAATGTTCGAAGATGAAGTCAGGTTTAACCTTTGCCATAATAACAGCGATAATAAATCGTGACGGCAAAGAGTTTCGCGCGCGTGCAGCCTAAGAAATCATAAATGACGACGTCAAAATTCTTCTCCCCTCGCTGTGCGTTATTTTTTTCGTTCGTCAAAGATAGAAATCGTTCATTTGTTATTTTCCTTCCGCAATACTGATAACAGTTTCGCTGCGAGGAAAGTGTCAACGGTTATAATGACGAGGTCGAGAGAAACGGGAAATTCCTGGCGGAATGTCGTCGCGATCAAGGATGACCGGTGAACCAGGCGAGATCACTCCCGGTTTTTGTGATTAGAATCTTACGTAGGCGCTCTCGCAAACACGCGAAAATATTGCACGTGGATCTGTGATGTTAGCACGAGATTCTACTAATATAAAAAAAAACGATTAGAGTTCCAGTAACACTTTTCATAGTTCTACAGTTTCTTATAAAAATAAAAAAAGTTCTGCATTTTTTATAGCAAAAAATTGAAAAAATGTGCTAACTTCGCAAATCTAGCACGACAGAGCCCCCTCTAAGGTACAAGAAAACAATAAATATTAACACTTTTGGCAACAGTTCCCGTTAGTTCTACTCGAGTTCCACCATTGTATGTAATTTGAAAACAAAATTCCAACAATTACCAATTTTTCATACACTTTAAATGTTACACCTTGCAGACAAAGTGCCGTGCTGATTATTTCCTGTTCTAGCGACAATTCTCGTTAGTTCTAGCAGAGTTCTATGCTCTACAATCATTTTTAAGCAGAGTTCCGGCGGCCACATATTTTAAAATAATTTTTTAATCTTTTACTTTAGTGTCGTGCTGTGTCCAAAGATAAAAAATTATTTAAAAATATGTGGCCGCCGGAACTCTGGTTAAAAATGATTGTAGAGCATAAAACTCTGCTAGAACTAACGAGAACTGTCGCTAGAACCGCGGGAAATAATCAGCACGGCACTTCGTCTGCAAGTGTCGTGCTGAGTGTAATATTTAAAGTGTATGAAAAATTGGTAATTGTTGGAATTTTGTTTTTAAATTACACACAATGGTGGAACTCGAGTAGAACTAACTGGAATTGTTGTCAAAAGGAGACAGTGTCGTGCTAGATTCGCGAAGTTAGCATGACATTTTTTCATTTCTGGTTTTCTGCTATAAAAAACGCGAAACTTTTTTTAATTTTTATAAGGAACTGTAGAACTATGAAAAAGTGCTACTGGAACTCTAATTGTTTTTTCTATATTAGTAGAATGTCGTGCTAACTTCACAGATCCCATACACGTGCGATCGTGGATGCAAACACGTGAATCCTGGCGTAGTTGTCTTCGTTTGAAAACATACCTCTGATTGTTACGTTTGTTGTAATATATTACCACGTTAATTTACCGCAATATATATCTCCGTCTTGAGTTTAATGTCGATCTTCTGGAATTAAAACAAACTTGGAGATAAAAAGGTGAATTATTGCTAAGCTGCAAAAATGTCGCGATTCTTTTGCATTTTTCAAGGAGAGTTTATATTTTAAGACTGTCTACTGCATTTAATTTTGAATGTAATCTTTCAAGCAATTTAATCAATACCAACTGTTCTCCCATGTGGCTTGTTATAAATGTCAATTTTTTTTACTAGATTTCTGCAGGTTTTTTTTAGGTCGAAACTTGTTCTACCTATGATACTTCTTTTTCTTCTCTGACTTCTAAGAATAGCGTCGGTGCTTCTACTTCACAAGCCACCAACATGCTTTCGTTTTTTTTCTCTCCTTCTCACCTTCCCTTTCGTCGTTCGTGGCCAAAATGTGGTATCTCGGTGTCAGGACGCGGCTCGGATGTTCTTTGTGAGTGAAATGTTCCTCGTAAAGGCCTCAAGGCCGACCAGATGCCGCCTCCTCTCACTTTCCTGCCTGTCGTATACCTCTGCTCTTACGAGCCCTGTCACGACCACCTTTCTCTCTCTCCCTCGTTTCTTTTCGTTTTCTAGCATTTTGTCCACAATCTCTCCCTTGGACACTTCGGCGGTTCGCGGTCCTCTCGTCTCGCGATTTGCAATGGACCCAAGGCTGCGCAGGACAGCCGAAACCACAAATCGCTTTCTATGAACCCCACCCGGTAAAATCGAGTCCGTGATGAACTTTAAAGTTCAGCGTTCTCGTGCTCGCGGACGGATTATAGTCGCCTATAGGTCATGTAAACGCCGACGTTTCGAGCAGTTTTGGACCAGTCGCAGATTTGTATCACAGCTTGCCGATTGTAGTCTCCAGCTTTCAGATCCTTTGTGCCGAAATCCCGTTATTGTCAATGTGTTGTACGAGTCAATATGTGTTGAGATGTGCAATATTGAATGGATGACGAATGATCCCTGGGTACTCTTTCACTCTAAAGATTTGTTATTTATTAGTAATACATAATTCGCATTGTCATTATTGACATGAACTACATTTATTAGAGTACGTTTTAATATTATCTCATGGATAGCAACAGTTGACTTGTTTGAGTTCGCTTTTTAAAGCTGGGATCGCGCTTCATCGATCGTGACATTTCTGCATATCGTGAGTTTGGGCGTGCATGAGACATTTCGATGGGGGTGAAAGGCATTAAACGAGCGTTGTGAAGAGGTCGTGATTGGATTATTTATCGGCAATAAAGTGGGTCGGTCGCACCAAACTTTCGGAGTTTCGGGAGTGGTAGGTAATGCGGCACTTCTCGTGCCACACTCGCGTAATGTAAGAATGCGGGAGTGCACGCCCCGAACGCCTCCAACATTCCGAAGTTCGTCGTAGGACGTTTTCTCCCGTGCGCACATTCCGCGAGGATGCGTGTGCATTATTTTTACACGGCTCGGGCATTTGCGAACTGTGACGAGACAATAATGGAGAACGTTAGGCGACCAGCGCCGATCGGATGAGTCAGGAATTGCATGTGTTTGTTACGAGATCGCCTAAATCCCAAACTATGAGTCACGCGTTTATTTTCTAAATTCCAAAAAATTAAGTAATAAAAAGCGTGTAAGAAACAATAAAAGTAATAAGTTTTTTATGTGATTACGAGTTCTTCTTTCGTTTTGCTGCCAAATAGCTCTGAATATAACTAAAAATTAACGTAAATTAAACAGAATAATTAAAAAGAATGTTTTTGGGCATATACAAATATTTAATTGTTTTAGTTATTAATTATGTACTTGTGCATAATTAATTGTAATGTAAATGTCTCAAAAATTGGGAGACGAAATTGGGAGTTCTTTTGTTCTTGCCCAGTAAAAGTGAAATTCTGTACGCGCACAAACAGAACGTTGTTTTGCAATTTTTGTCACACACAATTAAGATTTTACACACAATTAAGATTTTACACTTGACTGATGGCGTAGCCTAGTGGCGTCCATTTTCCTTCAATTACATCTCATCTTTGTTCTAATGAACAATGAGTTATTGTATTTTTTCGTGAGATTATTAAAATATATCTCATAATGAGACAATATATCTGTACTAATTGAAAAGATACGTAAGAGTTAGTTAATTGATAGTTTGTCTAGCGTCATAATAAAAAATAGACGTACTTTCTCATCTGCACTCAAAATAAATTTTAATCGTCAATCTTATTAAAAAACAGATAATTCTCAAATATTTTATTGGAAACTATTAATTATTAAGTAATTAAGATATTGATTAATTTTTATAAATGTAAACAAATTGAAAAATTTTTATTATTTCATTTGCAATTACACTTTATATTTGCATTATAATTGAACGTTACTTTCATATCTTTCCCTTGCATTCTAAATTTAATTATCACAGTTTAAACTCTCTTTGATATACATTAAGAAGATTACATATGAAAAAGTATAATTTTGCAGAAGCTAATTTTAATTTGTACAAATTTACACATTGATCCTAAACCGTAAATCGTAAATTCCGTTTTTTCACATTCAAGTAACATAACTGCCCTCCTACGTTAATGATAAAATATAGCTTTAGTAAGATTTACCCACAGACTTCTATATACTAACTAGACTGCTCAGTTCAGTTATTTTGCATATGATAGAAAGAGACAGAAGCACACCCGGCTGCCATTACTAGTTCCGATATATGCATATGTGTATACACTGTGTACCACGTGAACTGAGTGTATCATGTGAATATATTGTCCGTGTGATTTACACATGCATTAGTATAATCGGAACTATAAATGGCTATCCACATTTTTAGCATCAAAGATGGCAACGGAGTGAGTAGTCCAGTTAGTATATAGAAGTCTGTGGATTTACCTCGTGAAAACAATTGAAAGGCTACATGGAATAGAGTCGCTTTCCAGAGAAACTTTATTGTCACATTAATTTACATTTATACAATAGGTGATTTAGGTGCTTGACGGACGACAGTGTTTTGCTATGTACACATCACTTTTCCATCATCCCTTTAACATGCACGCGTCGATCGAAGCTTAATATGGCTAAGGGGAGGATTTTGTTCCTTTCGATTAACACCCGTCGTAATAATCAATACGGTCACTTCCCAGCTTTCTTTTGATTGTTTGTATTTAATACCGCTCGGTAAAACATAAAAACTGTCGTTCTTCGAGAAAGATTCCCATATGATTCATGCCCATAATACATATATTAAAATTTTTATTTAGTATTAATTGCATCGAAAGTCCGCGTACACGGAAATCGAGACTATGCTCTGAATCCACGACAGTGCATTTAAGAGCATTCCTAAGAATTCAGCAAGTAAGATTGTTTGACAAAATTTTACAATGTGAGAAAGACGACGGTTTTTTCGGGCGCTGATCGGTTGTCGAATTCGATTGATGCGCGTTCTAAGAAATCAACAAGCTCAGACAACTCTCATCACGAATTAGTTTAATTGTTTAACTGCGCCTGCGGAAGGAGCTGGCTTTGGGTTTTACTTGGACCTCCTCCCGCTGGGTCTCCTCGACCTCCTCCTGAACAACAGTCTTTCCTCTTCCTCCGAACCTGCCGCGTCCTGATGTCCTTGCTTCGTTACCCGCGCTGGCCTTGTTGTTGGCTCGATTATTCGTGCTAGCTCTGGAAATGTATCACGCCATCGTAATATACATACAACAATTCATAAAAGATTCGTACGACATTTAAAACAATTATCTTTATAAATCATTATTATTCTCTTGAAATAAAAATCATGCTGCTAAAAGTTACAGAATAAATATCTTTTTTTTAAATATTGCATTACTTTGACTTGGCTGTGGTGTGTTCCACTGCAGAATGCGTGGCGGCAGTTTCACGCGAATGACTACTGGGTCCGGTCTGAGCTCTTCGCCTCTTCAAGGCAGCCAAAAGATCCTCGTTTGATCTGAAATTACATTAAGCGCATATCTATTATAAAATATCCAGACGTTACAATATCTACGGAATATTTTACTATATAAGTGGTTAACCTGAAGGGCCTGACGCCACCGTTATTTCGAAGTTTCTTCGCGGATTCGGTCGTCGTCGTAGGCGCTTCGTGTTCCTGATTTTCATCAAAGTCCTCGTCCCCTTCCACCTCATCTTCTTCGGGCGCTTGTTCTACCGGCTTCGACGTCGTTGATTGTGCCTTGAAAGAGAAAGAAGGAGAAATAGAAACAGATTATTTCGATTATATTTTATGTTTAAGATATTGAATTCGTTTTAATTTTCGCGATTTACTTTGTACGTACTTTTGTACAATGCATTACTATGATAGTTGATGGACTCACCGGTTTCTTTTTTCCTACATTTGCCGTGTTGATACGTCCCCTCGAAGATAGAAGACCTCCCAGACGACCGGCTGCTGGCTTTGTCGGAGCCGGCGTCACCGGCGCTGCTGCCTCCTCCTCGTAATCATACTCCTCTTCGGCTGATTTGCAGACGGCTATTATACAGAGGGCTAATATTCTGCAAAGAACACATTTACGCGCATTATAATTTCCGACTATATTAGTGTCTGTTTTCAATTTACTCCATCCTCGACCAAATATTACATAACCGTTCTGCGATTCCTGTTTACTTCTCTTAAATTCTATAGATCTCTTGCTTTTTATAAGAAAAAGAAAAGAAAAAAATACAAGATTATAACATATAAATCTTTTAATGTTTTAGCGTAACTACGTTAGAACAGAAACTTATATCTCTTTCCAAGTAGAACACGAAAGTCATGATGACGTCAAAATGATGCTAAAATGACGCCTCTGACATCATTTTGAGGTCATTTAGACATCATTATGACTTCAAAAAATAATATCAAAGGCGTCATTTTAGCATCATTTTGACGTCATCATGACTTTCTGTTCTACTTGGGTTCAAAAACATATGGAAGAGTTGCAAATATTTAGTGCGACACCGTGTATAAATATCATGCATTGTCATAGCATACGAACACATATGCAGATCACGTAGAAAACGGTTTTTCTGACCGAGAAAAAAGGTGTCAAGCCATCGAACGTTCATGAAACCGTGACAATCTATGCTTATGAACGTATTTACGCTGAAAGAAGTGTGTTATTTAAGTAGCAGCGTAACGCCGTCGTGAAACAAGTTTACGGCGTTTACTGCGGTTAAACTGACAGGCTGCATTTACAAGACAGCGGAATACGCAAGTCGGAGTATTGCCCGAAGAGAACTTAGGAGCTGGAGCGCGAGATTACGCGGTTGTTATTTTAAGGACTTAAACGCAGGAGCCATTTTATGTATCGCTTCTTATATAATCCGCATCATGACTTTTACTATTTTCAAGATCTTTACTTAGAGACCTCTTTATTAGGGAGTAAGATTACATCCATTTTTTTGCAAACACGTTTTAATTTAAATTTTCATTCCTACTTCATTTAATTCTTTGTGTAACTCTCGTTTGTAATTTTAGAATTTCGAAGACTTTCCTTGAAAGAAATAGATTTTTGAACCTCGATAGCTATCTGCCTCTTGAGCGTAGAGTTTTTATTTGCTCAATGGTCGAGTTTCTTCTTTGAAGAAAATCAATGGTCGAGTTTCTTCTTTGAAGTGGAAACGGGTCGAAACGTCGAGGGAATTCGCGATTTTGCGCAGGACGTACGCAGGACGGTCGTCCGGCCGCAACTTTCGCCAGGATCGAAAAAGGAATCCGAGGACGAAAGATCCTATTCGCGACGTGCGCTGCAACGATTATTATGTACATACGCTCGGCGCGGCGCGCTGCGCCCGCTCGTTCGTATGTTCGCATTCGCGTTCGCGTTCGCTCGTAGTAAATCCGCGTACACCAGGTGGATTTTGACCTGTGACATTCACGTACACGGGACTCACTTTCTCTGCACGGTTCTCGTGCAACTCGCGCGCCATGGCGCTCGGGATTGGCCGCGCCGTTACGACGGGACATTCATACGTGAGGCGGCTCACAAATGTCAAGAAAACCAGCCGAACTCGGGGCCCCGAGTAAAGAAAGGGGGAGAAATTTCGAGGGATCCGCGGGAGAGACGACGAGCCTGGCGATCTCGATCGATAGATCGCCGCAGGAATACGCATGGACGATTGCGAAAGCACGAATTCGAAACGAGAACGAGCGAATTGGAACGAGAACAATGACGACATCTTTGACACTTGGAAATAACCGGATGACAATACCGGTATTGTCGTCCGAAAAAGCATGTCGTTTCTTTAAATGTAAATATTTTTTTAATAGTCATTTCTAAGCTTTGGTATGTATGATTCATGAGATCGGAAACTGTACGCGAGTTAAATCTCTTTGAGTACAATCAGAATTTTATTTCTTCAATCATTGACTGAGGAACGGTAATTATCAGCAGGATCGATTCAGGTTTGAGATTAATTCATCCATTTACTTTTTCATTCATTAATTATATTTGTACTTACACAGACAGATTGGTATTAGCCACGTCAGACGTGCATAATGATCGATAAATATGTATGAAAATTCTTCGCGAGATATTTATAGTTTAAAAAATTACAAATTTCCCGGTAAACACCAATTAACAGTGACATTAATATTATAATTTTCCCCTCAACAATATAAATGTAATATAACACATGTTATACATAACAATTATATTGTTGAGTGGGAAATTGTAATATTGATGTAATGTTAGTTGGTGTTTACTGGGTCGTTTTTATTGTATTTATTGTATTTACATTAAAATAATCTAGGTCCACCTTGAAAAAAAATGTTTATATGAAACCGCGAAGTTTATCGAAAAATTTCGTACTTTTATGTTAAATATAAAATAAGTAATTCTGAACGACATTTATAGTGTCATTGTATTACAGCGTCCTCAATTTCCAACAGACATTTTAAGATATATTACAACATGTCCAAACTTGGTCATTGCTCGTGCAGAATTTGTAAGTAAATTCTCTGATGCATCCATTGATCATAGCGTCGTCCGCGACAGGATAATTTTGTCAGAATTTCAAAATTACCATGTATTACGACAACGAACGTTGTTGACAAGTTTCAAGGTGGTTTCAATACGTCTGGAAAATCTTATAAGCCATACGCGAATCTCAATGTGGGTCTAGTATAAATAGTAACAGTGAATTAAATAATAAGGAACATGTAAGATTGAATAGAATGTGCTTTAAGCGTAAAACAGCAACACAGTTTATACTGTCAATTATACTATTATCGATAATATTTTTATTATTAGTAATATTATAACATGCATTAACTTTTCGGAATGGAACTTGTCCGGATAGTAGCTTCTTTTTATCTGAAAACAAATACGAGTTTCGCAGCTAATATTAGCGTTTTCAACGTCTCGAGCTAAGTGTCCTTTTTCACTTTCACAGTTTCGAACTCCTCCTTCTCTTTTAAAGGTTGGCCTTTAGTTTCTTGACGCAAGTTTCTTCATGCTTCTGGCTATAATCGCTATTACCTCATTGTACAGAAGTCCTTTATTCGCGAATAATGATCAAGCTCCTTGCTGAAAGGATACATTCTGAAGAATAAAAATTGTTCCGCAGCCTGTTCTCTGTATGCGAAGTTAATTGAAAATAACGCGTACCATTTATTAAACTGTGCCACGATAAGGTCTTCAATGAATATTTTTGTATTGTGGATGCATTAGCTGGTGCATCATTAATATTCTAGATGAATATTCTCTCTGTGTCGGGGATAAAAATCCGACTCTTGAGTTCTTCGAAACGGAACGTTGTTGCTCATTATTCATTATGCAACATCATGCGATATCATGCTTTTACCGTTAGCAAGGACATTTACCGTTTGCGCTTAACGGGATTACAATAATACAGTCCGTACATTTTAATTGAACAGCCAAAGATTAATAATCTTAATTCTGTTGTTCTTTTTGGGCCTGTTTTGTGTTCTACTTTTGTTTTTAAAATTGTGTAACTCTACAGGTAAATTATAATCCTTTTTAAATCGTCGCTTTGCTAATTATTTATTTTATTTAAATACAGTATTTATAAATAATAAAAAAGATTCACGCGGTCGAATATGTTTGATTAATATCACATTAAATTTTGCATTGTTGCGAAGGATATATTTGTACTTTTCGGCATACATACATAGCAGTTATAGAAATATTTTGGATAAAATTTTCATAATGAATTGCTGAAAGATAAGAAGCTATCTAATTTAAATTAGTCAGGAAGTTGCAGTTATTAGTTTATCGATTCATGATTATTAATGAGATGTAAAATTGCATACATGATATGTTTAAATCTATTTTATGTCATAATATAAATGTAATGCAGTTAATACACGCTGATTGATTTTTACTAGAATTGTCGTAATTTTAACTTCTTGAAATGTGCTTATTTTCCTATTTTTAAAATATTCAATTTAATATTTTATTTTAATGAAGTATAGGGGAATACATATAAATTCTTGCGGCAAAAGAGGTATTGGAGTTCTTACGATTCAAAAAAAGAAGCATCGAGGATACGAAGTGACGATAATTAATACAGAAATCTTAGTGGAAAGTTAAAATGAAACGCAAAAGAAGTCATGTTCGTGCAATTGATTTACCCGCCTGTGGAATCTGCGATCTACTTTTTCTTTTTATCAGCGAACCGGTTCACCGGTAAACCAGAATAGCCCCTCGGCGTAATTAATGAGCATAATCCCCGTTGTATGCGGGACTGCGAAACTGTCCGAACGCGGAATATATTTTCGCGTTAGCATAATACCCCGACGCGACGTACGCAAATCTTGATTTATATCTCGCGAGTGAAGTAATTCATCGTCCGTCCGACTACGTCGCGACGTGACGTGGGGTCACTGAACTTGCTAGAACTTCGCCTTGGAAGGAAGCGATTACATTCGCATTATATTCCGCCTGCAGGATGTCGTTAGCGTTTGCGCGTGGGTTCCCGTTGCTTCTGTCCTGCATAAGAAACCCCTTTGTCGCTTTTATACTTCTCATCTCCCTCTCGCCCCATTGTCCTTTCTAATATTTTAGCATTTCTTAGCATTTTAGCTTCCATTTTTATGTGTCTCTTCTCCTGAATTTGGTGAAAAAGATTTATTATGTCACACAAGTTAAAGATGGAATCTCTTTGCAATACAAATTTCAATGCAATTTTAATCAAAATAGTTATTGTCAGCTTCAATAACTTCTATGAACAAAATGTTTCAATTTTTGTTTAAGAAAAATTGAAATAGAAATTTTATTTAAAGTACAACTTATTAAATGATAAATGTTTTGCATAACTAAGATACGACATTATGTTTAATTTTTCTCTTCCTTCTTTTTTAAAGTTAAATTTTAAGTTTCTCCTCTTTTTTTCTTCCTTTTTCGTCTTCTTTATGTATCTCGAGTTATTTTGATATTTTTTATTCGAATCTTTTTATTCCTTCGGCTATAATTTTATAATATGAATTCATACGCGCCATATCTGATGCATTTTTATTACGTGCTTAAAGAATCTCTCGCGAAGCGAGAGATACTGAGAAATATGAATAATAAATGTCTCCTTCTATTTTTCTTTCACGCCGACTTGTACTACAGGAGTAAAGACACATTAGCACGCATTGCTCGTTAGTATATAATGTCAAGGAGAAGAAACGGCGGTACCCGTAATATTTATACGAATTTCTTCTCGAGTAAATCGACATGCATTTATTAATCGATCTCAGTAATAATCGCTGTTATGCGCTCTCACTCTCGTTATGGCTTTTCTAATCAATTTCCTGGTCAGAACCAGGAAAGGACTTCGAGGCAGCTACCGCAGTCGTTCGTTTGCATAACGTGCAAACTCTCTGCATCCCGTTATTAATACGCGGCTCGCAGCCGCGTTCGCGCCTGAATATGAATCCGATCGAAATGTCGTCGAACGGGAGCGTAGCGTGAAGTAATCAATAGGCGACGGTTTATAAAACGCGGTGATTGAATAACTTCTTGTAGAGTCAGGACACGTGTTTTATTCGACAAACGGTATGCATTATCTTCAACTCGTGTGGAAACACCACGCTAAACGATCCAGGATATATTGGCTATTAAGCCCCATAAATCGATCCACGTCCGCGATCGAAAGTTATCGACGCTTGGCGACCGCAATTTCCGCAGGCGTTAGCAATTTTGATTACAGGTAACAGGATGACAGATATTGAGCCTGAAAGGACGTGTACGAGCAGCGTATATATACCTTTCAATCACGAATGTATAACCGACCTTGGAATTATTCAGATAGTCTTATCAAAAGTGATCTACGAATAATCTACGATCGCGTGGAATTAGCGGGTGAACGATTAAATCATAAAAGCGTCATTAACCCTGTCTTGCTCTAATCGCTTATTGCCGAACAATGTAATACACGTAAATGCATCTCACTTCGCGATTACAATTCGGCAATCTGTATTTTTTTTAAACTATTTAATTTTTTAATTCTTCCGGACGGGTGTATATTTAAGATTGCAAAAGAGACCTGTAATCTATCCTCATTTGGCAACATTGCAAAACAAACGCTCGATGAGGAAAATAGAGAAGTTCGTTGCATAAGTACGATCGCCTGCGATCACCGTCAAAGGGAGGCGTGATTGCGATTTCGTTATCATGAAAGTAGCTGGAATCGGGGAAAGAAATCGAGGGGCTCAATGCGAGAATCAAGTAGACCCATAATCTGTAGAGATTCCCTTTTAAATTGCGATGAGGATCTTATAAATTATGGATTTCATTTTCGCACTGAACCACTCGATTATTCCTCGGTGGACTTGGGACTCCGTCGACGGCGTACTCACGTGAACAGCGTAAGTTTCATGGTGCCGGCGACCTGGGGGCGGAATTCTGTTGGTCCTCTGCGGATGCCGTGGCCTTCTGAGGCTTGCGAACGTGCGGAAACCACCGGTCTGTGGCCGACTGTTACCACTGGCGCGAGGCCCGCGAGGGAATGAATATCAGGCGACAACCTGGTGGAAGGAAACCGAAAGAGCACACCACTGCAATCGCGGAGGCTGTGTACTTTGGAGTGCCGAGTCGAGTTTCCCCTTCTCTCTATATATATGGCACTCTCACTCTGCCAACAACCACCCGTGCCAAAGCCGTCCGCGATAGCGTACGTGCGATACTCCGATATACCTGATACGCGCACACTCACCCCCTTACGTCGCACAATACGTATGCAATGTCGCGAATACTCGGGCTTTTACGCTAGCTTTCGCACAATGCCGGCAAGTCGAGTGGTAGGTTACTCACTTGCCTTACTTGCCTACTCGTTACCCTGTAAGCCCGCTACGATCGAATCGGTTAATGCGTTTAGAGGACGATATTAGCGTGTCACGATACAATGAAGTCAAGATACCTTGCGTACACGGAAAGAACGATTTTGCTGAAGTATCAAAAAATTTAGTCAGATACAGATCAGAAAATAATTATGTTGGACTATCCAAAATAATTATGTAGGACGCTCAACCTGTTTGCTAGGGTGTCAAAAGTTTTTGCAGCATTATCATTATGCTTCAGCGTCCTACATGATTATTTTGGATAGTCCAATATAATTATTTTCAGATCTGTATCTGGCTGAATTTTTAGACACTTCAGCAAAACCGTTCTTTCCGTGCACTAATTGCGTTGTTGCCTTTGCGCTTTAGTAAATTTCGCGAATTTTGGAGACATAGCCAATTAAATATTTTAATACAATAGAGTGTATTGAACTTTCGAGCAGCATTAAAGGATTTGGCGAGGAGTCGACGGTCTTGAGCAATGGCGCACCTTTTCACATTTCGATTGCAGAACATTTGCCGTATATGCCGGCGACGTCGGTGCGCATCGTCCGATAAATTGACGCGACAATATTTTCGAAAGTATTATTTTACTTGACAAAAGTATATACGCAACGCGTGATAAATATTCCGCAATTCTGGATAACGAACCAGATTTGTTTCTCTCGAAGTGCAGCAATGTCATTTTCTCGATCACTGATGTCGATGTGCACGCGACTTTAAATTTTGTTATTTAACGTATTACAAACGTGCGTTATTCAAATTCATATATATAAATGTTTCGCTCGGAAATATTATGCCGTTCTTTGCATAACGTTATTAAGTAATTAGCAGCCACATGTAGGGTTTTAATAATAATAATAATAATAATAATAACTTTATTAAAGTGCAGGAAATATAAGATGTTATACATGAAGGTAAATATATTAGAGAGTAGCACCTTAAAAGATGAGGCATCAGCAATTTTTTTTGATATAATTAATATGACAGAGGTCGTGTATATACAAAAACATGATTTATTTCAATCTGATTTAACTTTATAGAAATTAAGAAGCATTCAACAAAGTATACAAACTAATGCCTAGCGCCTTAAAGAGATATCGCTGGACACGAGTTACTTAACAAAAGTTGTTCAGTTCGACCAGATCTATCATCCTTTTAAGTTTTTGTCGCCACTTTCCGGAAACATAACTAAAAATAATGTATAACTAAAAACTTCTGTGTAACAAAAAAAAATAATAATATTCCATATGATGGATAGGAATAAATAATGGTTCTATAGAATATACATATAGGGACATGTACTATATGCAAAATTAGTCTTCCATGAAATCCAAGAGGAGTAATCGAATATCAATTTTTTTCTTCTCTTCTTTTCTGTTTCTTTCACTCTCACTCTGCCATCCTCGTTCGAATCCTGAAGAGACAGAGGCGTACAGCTCCTCCTGCGACTCTTCCTTTCCCTTTCATCCGCGGTTTAGAAGACGATACCGCATACGGCGCCGCATACCCACATTTCCCCACGTGTTACTCCTCTTCAATGTTTCCCCGTCTCTTTCTTTCTCTCTCTTTCTCTCTGTCATCTTCACTATCTCGATTGCCGGCGCCGCACACACACGTTTCGCGAAATTTATGCCACGCTGGAATCCGTGGCTCGTCTTCGCCCAGCGCGATGTAAATTCAAATTCCAACGGACGGTCTTGCCGTCGATGGAACGGCAAAGGTATTGTCCAACTCGCGGCCGGAATAGACAGATCACGATCGAAAGAAATCACGCTATTGCATCTGTCGATCGATATTCATCAATTACTCGATCGTTCTTCTTTCATTTTCATTCGGGCGGTCGTGATAGGTCATCCCGACAGCCCTTCGGGATGCGAAAAGATGTCGCCGCGAGGGACAACGTGTCTTAGATCGGACCGCAAGCAGTGAAAGTAAAGACCCGGACTCCTACAGCACACAAGGTGCTATAGGCAAGAATGCCGTGGCACCCTGCTGCCACTGACTCCTACGGCGGTACCTTATCGCCCGTTTCGTTTTGTCTCACGAAAGAAATCACGGGACCAGTGTCTCCCTCGGCGACCGTGAAAATCGCGGCAACCTCCTTTTCTTCGTTTTGTTCCTTTGAGACTGGTCTCTCGAACGCTCGTTTACGCGAACAATGGTAGATTTCACGCATAGTTTCAAACGTGAAAAATCGATAAGCAAGAAAAATCACGAATATAGCAATGAACAAACGCGAATAGAATTTCTGCGGCTATCGCATGCGGCATGAGCAAACAAACTTCAGACAGCCTCGTTCTGGTTCTGGTATTAATGCTTTCAATCCGAATTGGTCATCATTCTGTATGCAGATCGCGGAATAGTCATTGGAGTTTCGACGACGTCAAGTCCTCTCGCGACAGTTACTTACGACTTTCCGTGAACAACGTATTTGTAAAGCAACTGACGAGAAAAATTGACTGAATAAAAATGAGAAATATTAGCAAACTTAGCGATTAAAATCTAAGAACTTTAATTATGCCATTCCTCATTAAAAAATCTTGATATACTGGAAAACTGACAATGCATGTTGAATGATGTAATAGATAATTGACGGAAATTTATGTGTTTGTTTGCAAGGATTCTTTTGATTAAAAGAAATGGATAAGAAGAAACTCTCCGATATATCTATAATTTCTCTTGAATATATTTCTCTCTCTCTCTTTAATGCCCCAAGCGATTGTGTTCGCGAATGTCGCTGCAAAGGTCATAAATTGCAGCGATCTACGGGAAGCTTTCTTAATCGTCCTGCAGCAAGAAGAATTCTTTCAAAATCAGGATTATTATCCTTGAAATCCTACATTGCAGTCAATAAGCCAAGAAAAATATAATCGTTAGAAGGGCTGGATGAGAATAACTTCTTTAAAATATTACTTTTTATCAAATTCTAGCACTCATTTTATTTCGGCACATGAAGCGTAATTTATGTTTAAAGCACCATTTAATCAAGTACTTTAAGATTTTACGTTAATGCGGCACATTGTGATTTTTTAAATCTTTTATTTTTATTCGCTTTTATTATTCGGAAAGGAAAGATTTATTTAAAATTTGCCAAAGCAGGGACAGCAAAATTGTTAGAGATAGAGAATTCTAAAGTTTGAAAATCGGAATGAGATCAGAAATGCTTTTCAAATACTGCTTATGTAAATACTGAAACACTAAAATATTCCAATCTGCTTGTTATCTAATCCATTGACTCATTAATCCGCTTTCTTTGAAAATATTAGTTATGTAACTCACCATCAAAGCAATTTCTTTCTGTTTAGCAAGTGTGATTAAAATTTTCAAAAATAATGAAATTACTATCAATATGTACATCATATATACTTGCTTATATTTTAGCAATAGACATTGAATGATTTTAATGAAGCATACATAAGTTCTTCATTTATTAGCGCGAGTAAAATAATGAGTTGAAACAGAATATATCGGGATATATCAAGGGAACTTAGGAAGAATAATAGGGCAGAGAAAGCATGTGATACTATGTCAATCTCAAAAGAGGCATATATCCATAGAAGAAGAAGAAAGTGCCTATCCGAATGGAACGCAAGCGAATCTCACACCAATTTGTAATCTGTCGTAATTGATTTCTTTGTGCTCTCGAAAGAGATTAAATAAATATTCGGCTAGGCGCCATGTCGAAATTGAACCGTTGAAAAGAAAGTTTCTGTTGACACCCGAATGACAGATACACCGATCGACGCATCGCCCGCGGCTTAGACGAGGGAGTGGTTGGCTCGGCTCGTTCATCTCGATCGATCCGATCTATTCACTTGATCAAGCCGCCCACTCATCAATACTTCGCTTCTGTAATAAGGTCAGGTTCAATTTCTTCGAGCGACGCCAGTTTGGCGCGCGTCTAATTAGTTTTCGATGAGAGATCGATATTCGACATGATAGTGCAAAATTTGTGGCATAATAAAATGATGAAAATGATGTATAACATGAAATGTATAGCGAAATTAAATATTATATTTATAACTATTTATGTTTAAGAAAAAGAAATATTAGTTGTATAACAAAACTTAATCGATGTATGATTTTCTTTTTCTATTATGGCATTTACAATATTATATAAATATATTTTCTAGATACATTAAATAAGTTTAAAATTTTTTTTAAGTTAGCCTAAGTTTGATAATGTCGTAAAATTAATTGTGTAAGAATGATCTTTCTCCTGCTTAAATAATTTTTAAGAGTTTCTGTTTCGTTTTCGACATAAGACGATAAAATAGGACTCTCTCAAGTCCATTACGAACATGTGTAGATTTCTGTACAGTATTTGTGCTGTCATCTACCGTGTGTCTCTTTAAACAAATGCGAACTGAATAATTTTTATTTATTATGTATTTATCATTTTGTTAGAACTTTGTAAAATTGCGACAAAAGTATTCAACTTTCTCTTGCACATTTTCTTTATTTTATTACATATTCTAATGGACGTGTTTCGAGACAATAAAAGAAAACAAAAAAAAATTTATTGAAATTTTATAGATCTTTCTTACAATATTTTTATTTATCAACGATTTCATAAAAAATTTATCTTCATAATTCACCAATTAGAGATATGAATTATGATCATAAATTTCAGAAACTATTTTATCAACATTGTGCTTACCAATAGTGTACATTGCGTGTATACATATATTATACGTAATTTATCATTTAATAATAATTAAATAAGAAATTTTTACTAAAATTTAACTGAGACTAATAAAATGGTGCTAAAAATATGCAATATAAATATAGTTTAGAGATAGATTGAAAAGGATATTGGAATCTGTAGTCAGTGATGATTCTCTCTCTCTGTCGGTAAATTAATGAAGATTGAGTTTCAGAATTTCGAGATACCAAAGTCTTTTTAAACACGTTTCTTGAATTCTTTTCTCAAGTAGAATAAAATTTAATGAGTGTATAAATTTCAAAAGAAGGTTTTTCGAAAATTTCGCCAGCATTTAATTTTTGTACAGCATTCTCTCGATGTGAAATGTTAATTAATTATTTTGTTAAATAATAATTATATTATGATAATATAAAATTTATATTTTAATGTCAACAGTAGGTGTAACAATATTTTCACCCAAAAAAGGATTGTTGCAATAAATCATCGCCTTTATAATCGTGATCTAGCTCTGATTGACATATTCTGCTCTCCGAAATTGAAATTGAATCTAAAATGTTAACGTTTTTGTTATGCATATAACACTTGTATTGGAAGCTAGAAGGATTTTCAAAAAACGTTTTTTAAAAGTCTACCCGCGCATTATATAAGTGATATATTGAATCTCTAGAAGAGAGAGACTATTCAGGTAAAAATAAATAAAAAACGCGTTATTCTGCGCATCGGTTTGCATATTCCTTCTAATCTCATAATTTATCTGTCGCGCTGCGTGCACAAAGTTATACGTAATAATCTTGTTCGGATAAAAGTCATTATTTCCTTTTTCCTCGTCTTCTTCGGGCTCGGACTGAGCCTCGAGTAGACAAATTTGTGCGCCCTCAGTCCAGGCTCTTCTTACAATTAGTGAAAAAAATTGTAATGATGGGAATAAGAAATGTTGTTTCTTTAGGCACGTTTGCATCATAAAACTGCATAAGTGCCTATTATATTTACTTTTTCATGTTAGCCCTTCACTTAAAAAATTTCTGGCTATACTACTGATGAGCTCTGATCCATCTACTCGTGTTTGATTATTTTTCTTCATTCGTATTTTACTTGCTCCTTCATATCTAAGGCTAATATTTAACCGAAAGATCTTTTGTAATTTTTAAATTGCATAACGTTTATATAAAGAAACGTTTTTATTATTATTAATTAATAGTCTAATCTTATGTGTTGTCAAATTATCATATATATATATATAAAAATATTTCTTTTATATCTTCATTTAATTATTAAATTTTCTGAACATCCAAGGTCTGCGCCTTTTCGGAGGATCCAGTCCGGCCCTGGTCTTCTTCTTCAGCTTCTTCTTCTCTGTCCTTTTCTTCTTCGTTCTCTTCTGCCTTTCTTCCTTTCTCTGCATATCCTTCCCAATATTTTAAGGACAAAAATCAAAGGGGACCCGCCGCAGTTCGGGCAGTGGCGCCATCGACGAGCTCACGCACCGCGCCGCGAACTACGAGCTTCTACGGGCCGCGGAGGCTGTCACTTGTTGCGTCGCTGTCGGGTCCATCGTCCGTCTCGCTTCGCTCCGGCTCCAGCTCCGGACCCGGCACGCTCTACCGGTCGACCCGCGCTTTGTTTTTCCGCGCGCCGAGATCGTGCCGAGTCGCGCCGCTCCGTTTTTCGAAAACGCGACGCGTGCACAGTGCGGCGATTGACGCGCGCCGCGAGTGAAGCGGGTTCCTTGGTTCTCGCGTGCGCGAGACCGCGCAACGGTATCGTTCACCTCTCGACGTCGACGCCGATCTCAGCGAAAAATTATGGTGAGTGCTGCGCGAGGACTGGACCTCGCGGCGGCGAGGGATCGCGCGCCGGATTCGGCCGCGATTCGATTTAAGCCGCGGCCGTGACGTTCCTCGTTGCTCCGGAGTTTGAAATTGTGCGACACGTGACACGGTGGTGCGACGACGTGATTTACGTAGACAAGTTGGATCCTAATTTGAAAAATTCGACCCGTGAAATATTAAGCCGAAAGCTATATTTCATGCGTGCATCCTCGTGTCTTGTGCTCTCTGCAATCTCTTTCCGCTCGTTATAGTGTTTCATTTCATTCGTTGAATTTTTGTACGAAACAGTTTCCGCGTTATCTGAGAAATAGCTCGGTAATCTATACCTCTCGCACTTTATCCTTGCATCGACAATGCAAAAACAGGAAACGTCGACGTGAAAACAATCATGCCATTGCCATTGCTTCGTCATGATTAAGGCCCGGTTGCACCAACGTTATTTTTGCTTTAACGTCCATTCTCATACAGTACAGAAATTGCAGCAACATTGCAGCAATATTGCAGTAACATAACAATATTGCTACAATGTTCTATGTTGTATGGGATTGCCACCAATGTAGATTAATTTTAATCTCGGTTTAACTTACTCTTTATCTTTTTCTAGTTCTAAGAATTAGAAAAAGATAAAGAGTAAGTTAATCTCTTTATCTTTTTCTAGTTCTAAGAAATAGAAAAAGATAAAGGCTACGGTCCACTTGATGCTACAAATGCTTGGAAGCATTTTTTGATTGGTCAATTAGTAAAACTCCTTATTCTGATTTGTCAAGCAAATGCTTCAAAGCAATTGTAACGTCAAGTGGACTGCACCCAAAGAGTAAGTTAAACTGAGATTAAAGTTAATCTACGTTGGTGGAAATGGACGTAAGAGACTTAAAACTTTAAATTTGTTGTACCAAAGCAAAAGCGACACCTAAAGTTCTTTAATTTGCGCTTATCTTTAGCGCAAATTAAAGCACTTTAGGTGTCGCTTCTGCTTTAATACAACAAATTTAAAGTTTTAAGTCTCTTCCCATACAGCACAAAAATTGCAGCAACATTGCAGTAACATAACAATATTGCCGAAATGTTGCTGCAATGTTCTGTGCTGTATGGGTTAAAGCCAAAATAACGTTGGTGCAACCGGGCCTAAGAGAATCATTCTTGTTCCAACGATATTAAAATCGCAGACAATTTAGCCACTCTCGATTCTTTCAAATCAACGGTTAATTTCTTTCTGAAGGACATCCCGCTCCGGGAAAGATGCATCTTCCACGCGGAAACTTCTCTCATTCGTATATTCATTATACACTTGCTGCGAGAAGAGTTTCGCGACTTTCCGCGGCTTCCCCGTGTTCTCGTTCTGGAATACGCCGTCTAAGACAGGCAGGAATAATCCCCAGCGATCGGTAGTAAAGGAGCTTCTTCGCGAAGTGCCGTACGTGCTGCTCCTTTCAATCACGGACGTGCAACGCGCGCGTGCAGGAGGAAGAGAAAAAAAAGAGATGCACCGCCCTCGCACTGCAAGCGAGACTCGCTCGCGTCATCGTCGCCGCCTGTCCCGACTTTATCTGTTCCTCGTACTCGCGTATTCTGCCTCTGTCTCGTCCGCCCTGTTCTCCCTTTGTCTCCTCGTCCGCCTCTCACACGAGCAGGCTGTATCCGAAGTTGTACGCGCGTCTGCGACGAGAATCCTGAATTCGTGCCGTACGTTAACACGAGCTCGCTGCAGTTACCCTCATTCGCGGATTGTTCGATTCAGTTTTTGAAGTCGAGTTCGGCTCAGCGAAAATTCGACCTGTGGCAACGTTTTGACATCGTGACTCCGAATAATCTTGTAAACATCGCTCGAAGCAAAATTCCATGGGAATTAAAGTTACGTGAGATCGGATAAACAGTGAGGTTTAACTCGTGAAAGTTTCGATATTTTCAGTTGTTCGTAAATTATTTTATTGAAGATAATAAAAGATCAAACTCTCTCTCGTTAGAGAAATTGCACAATTAAAAGATCCTCGTAAAAAAATTTACTTGATTAAAATTAAGGTGTGTGTTTTATAATAAAGAATAAATTGCAATTAAAAGATCCTCGTAAAAAAATTTACTTGACTAAAATTAAGGTGTGTGTTTTATAACAAAGAATAAGATTAGATAAATGAAAATTGCTGCAAACGTCAGAAGCATTGCCCCTAAATCTCTGCGCCCATGCTTCGCCTTAGACACCAGTAGTGCAACCACGCTCTTTGATTTCTCTCTCTCCTTCCTTCTTTCCCCTTCACCTTTCTCTTCTTTCCTTTCTTTATCTCTCTCTTTCCTTTCTTTATCCTTTTCTGTGTTCCTCTTTCTTGTTTATTTTTTGCGAAAGTTCCAACAGCAAAAACAGTAATATATCACCGCGTTTAATTGAAAATAAATCAATTATGTTAAATTAATTTGATAATCACTGTATATTATTACCTTTTAATATATAATATGCATTATACAAAATTAATGAGCTAATTTTGGATCTCTAAAATTGATAGATTTGACACGTCGATTCCATTCTCTCGCAAAATCGTTAACTGATCATATTCCATCATGCGCTTCATTGCTATTGCGAAATTCTTCCTCTGAAAGATATTCTCTCTTCAGAATACAAGAAATTTTTCTCCCTCTTTCTCTGCCGGTCCTCCTTTTCTTCTTTTTTTTTTGCCGTGTCTTCTTCTCCCTTTCTTCGATTCTCCGTGGCCACGTTCGCGTACGTGGGTTCTCTCAGAAACCAGTTTCCAGCTGTCAGCGTCCAGTTTCACCGCGCCGATATACCGATACATTACGCCGCGCACGCAGCGCACACGCGTTTTTCTTTTGCGCGCGAACGCGCGCGTTGCATTCATCTCGCTGCGAGAGGTGCGCCGAATGACCGGCGAACTCGCACGGGTCATTCCGAAAGGTATCGTCGGCAGGACGTCGTAAATCTGCAGGAATCCCCCGGGTTCTACCTGATGCGCTTTAATGCGCAATTTCCCGATAGGCTGCTAACTTTTCCCACGGTTTTTCTCTCCGAAACTTTTGCGTCACTTTACGTCACCTTCTCGTTCAAAATGTAAAAGTTTAGGATAATCGAGCACTATAATATGGACCTTACACGATCAATAATACTGATCAATAATATTGACAGTATATACATTTATATTTTTACAACCTGACGATACTTTAACAATATCTGACATTTATATGATCTTTTTACAATATTGACGTGTCCTCTTCACACAATT
>NJRP01000147.1:278333-321405 GCA_003063835.1 Aphaenogaster floridana | reverse complement strand
GAAGATTTTACGCTGTCATATTTTTACGTGAATAGTTATATTGTTACTCCTATTATTTCATTGCTCGCACACGAATAGGATCTTTTACATAACGATACGATGGGATTTTCAATCTTAAATCACGAAAAGATAATCCATCTTGTTTATTGCTTGTTTAATGTCTACTTTATCGACTACTCTCGCTTTCCTCTCTTCTAGTGCAACCTACTGTCGTTTATCGACAGTAGGAGTACTTGATGTTTCCTGAGCCTGAAGAACTGTGTCACCGGCACAATCGAATATACCAGGACCTCACAAAATTCCGTACAATTATTTGGGCTTATTGTTAGCGAATTTACCCTCAATACATTGCGGACATACATTTATGCAATCACATACAGCCATATACGTTTTACGAGCAATAATGCAATAAACTTTTAAGGAAAAGGAATAAGAATAAAAATTAGACTCAGATTTCATTTGAAATAGGTAGAATAGAATAGCAAAAACTAAAACACATTTTTTATTTATATCCCTTAATTCATAAAAAAGAATGTACGAGGATGATTCTAGGGATGTTCTAATAATCAGAAACATCATTTTAATATCTTTCATTTTGAAACGGTAATAGAAATAGTTCGGAGTTGATTCAAATGTTCCACAGGATCTGTTTTTAAAATTAACTAGAATAGTATCTAAATTCTTTTGGTTTGAATAATAAGATGATGTATATATATTAGACGATAGGTTTTTATGTTGTAAATAGGACAATGCGGTGCGTGGCTATTGATTGGAGCAAATATTTATCAATGCTGATGTTACATGGCCGCGCAGACGATGGCATTATACATAATTCAAATCGCCGTGACCTCGGTGTTCCGCTATTGAATTTTTTCGTACAGTCCAAGTAACACGCCGGCGTTCCGGTATCGAAACTCGGCTGCATACTCGACGTTTCTTGCGCAAGCAGTCGTTTACCTTGCAACTCGAATGCCCTGTGTGTATGTTTGATCGATAAATTACGACCGCACAACCAAACGTTTTGTTCAGTCGAATAAAGAACCGTGGAAAAAAATGGGGGAAACGAAATAAATATCCCGAAATGGGTTTAAGAATTGCGGAGAATCGTGGAGATTCGATTCGATATGGGAGGAACAAAAATCGGAGGACGCGAAGATTGAACAGCGGGAGACTCGGGCGAACGCCCTCGATCGACGTACGCTTGATTGAAGCAGGAACAAAAAAGAAATTCATCTCGCGATCGAAGGAGAAGGTCTCGGAAGATCGAAAGGCCGTCTTCATCTCGCAGGAAACTTCAAGCCTTTCCTTCGTATTACAGTTCATGCACGCTATTCCACGTATTTGCGGAACGCAAGTTGTATCGCGACCATTTCTGTTTGCTGTGTGATAAAAAAATGCGATAGACGTGAAACGCTTTCATCATACGAGTACGACAGAATATGCGATCATTTTTGCAGCTTCCAATATTGTCAGTTGATCCCTGGATATGTCCTTGATAAACCGAAGATCGCGACGAATCAACAATAATCTCCGTAGAGCAGACCTAATGTGAATTAATGCGTTCTAAAATTGATCTTTCTCTCATCTTCGCGGGTATAATATCTGAAAATGGGAATAACCACGGTTATGGAGAATAGTCGTCCATAAATCAGAGATAAATCACGCTGTTCTATAGAATCATGATAATACGAGGGCGATAACTATCTTCGCGGTAATTCTCAGTTCACACGCAAGGTGCTTTAATTAAAATTCCATTTGCTCGTTCAACTTAATAGGAATTTTTCACTGGGCCAGGTGCTACTAGATTACCTCCTGTCTGTTCTTGTCTTACTTATAATTCCGGGCATTAGTATATAATTTAATTTCGACACTGAGCAAGAGTGCTACGTAACAATATGTAGAAAGAATATGCACAACTATACCCGTTTACATATAACAATGATAGTACGATTATTTTACAAAGCAATTCCATTGAGGAGAAATTAAGATAATAATTCATTTTTCGTAAATTTATTATCGCGATAATTTACAAATTATTCTGATAATAATATGCACACATGTTAGGATTAAATAATTACAATTTGTATCTCATTTATTTGCGGCTCGTTCAGTACAAATCAGTAGAAACAGATTACAAAATGTTTAATGTATTTCCTCTGAAACGAATAACAGATTCTTCTTTATTTAAAATGTAATCAAGACTGATGAACATTTGATTAAAGACTTGATTACATCGGAATGAATTTCTCTCCGAGACAGACACCATTGGTTACGATCAAGAATCGGCGTCGCGGCTTTTATCAGTGACTGAGAATCACTGCAGTTTCCCACCGATACGCTGATGTGTCATTGGTAAATACATATGTACCTGTAACTTGCGTGTTATCAGCGTTTAACACGCAGCTCGCTCACAATCGAGTCTTCGCTCGCGTGAGAGGAGAGTCCGCGAGGAGGCTCCGCGTCTCTCCGCTCTCGCCCGTTTACGGCCAGTTCTCGCGTCCATTCTCTCTCTCTCTCCTCATTATTCCCTACCCACGTCTCGCTCTTTCTCGCGTTCCTAGTCCCCCCCAGTATTCTCTCTTTCTCGTACTCTACGTATATTATACGAACAACTCGTCGTCAGTCAGTACAGAGACATCGTTGCCGGCGTCTCGTCCGTCTCACTTCCTCCTTCTCGTCTTCTTTCTCCCTCTTTCTCTCTCCTTCTACCCCCGTCCTTCCAACCTCCACCCTCTCTTTAATTTCGTTTAGTTTTTCCTCTCTCGTTAACCATGCCGTGTTGTCACCGCTCCCAGAGCCAGCGTCTGTTTCGAAGTTTTATTTAAACGTTCTTATCCGCGCGCGTCTCCGCTCCTTTTAAAATCCCCCTTTACCCGTTTTGTGCGCGAGGAGGAAAATGCCGCGAAAAATCGCGCTTCATTTGTTAACAGTGCGACAGTGGCAGTGACAGTGTGTCCGTGTTGGTTGAGGTGTGACAATGATAAGAGAGCCCCCCTCCACGCCACGTTTGTGATAAGGTGTTAATCCGTCGCGCATCGGGGCAGACCGGCGAAACGGCGTCCTCGGTTTCTGCCGGCGAGCCACGTGTATTCGGTAAATGCGCTTGTTGAAAAACATGTAAGCAACTCGGTAGCCCGTCTTTTTCTTTTTTCTTTTTTCAGCGAAAATTGCAAAAGTCGCAACGCTCGCTTCCTTTCGTTGCTCGCTCTTTCGTGACGCGAAAGTCACGCGAGAAGTCATCTTTTATTCCCGTTCTCTGTTTCGCATTTCGCGTTACGTCGCCGTGCGATTTGGCTTTCAAATAAATCCCGAAAGGTGCGACGCAACATAAACGTGCAAATATCGTTACCTTCGCCGTAATCCCTTCGCCGTGACGTTTCTCGCGATGTACGCGCGAGTAGCTGCTGCAACAAACAGCAGTCGGGTCGCGAGCGGACGAAGAGCTTGTAAGTTTGCATTTTGCAGCCTGTACTTAAATCACGGCTGTGCAAGTCTCGCGTCTACTCTTATCTCGCATCTGCTTCGTGCATTCGTACCGTGTCAGTACCCAGATATCACAAGGACATCCATTGTTAATCCATTGGACATCCGCTTTTGAACATTGAGACGTCCATACGAAATCCAAATAGAGTCCGTTGGACGTTCGATGGACGTTCATAAGATGTACATTTGTCACAACTTTGTACGTCTACGGAATGTCCGAAACATATCCGATTATGGACATATTATGGATTAGTTTTGGACCCATTTTGGACATCTTTTTCAAATGTGAATTTTCAATTAAAAGTATTTAAAAAACAATTAATTGATTCTTGTTAAAGTCCTTTATTTTTATTTTATAAAGAATATTCGTTGTAATAGGAATCATGACTTCTTTGATCATCTACATTGCTTATTGCGATATTACTTTTGAAAGTAATATCTTAAAATATTTTAGGGATTTGTCTTCGAAAAACCATTTCGTTAAAACATGAGTGAAGACTTTTATAATGCTGCGTCTTTTATTTCATCTTACACGGTTTTTTATACTTACGAGAAATACGATAATTCCGCGTCCATCTGGTGGTGGTGCCGCGTACTGCTCGCGGATTAGCGACTTTAGTGGATATTAATGGACATACAAACGTGTCCATTTGGGATATTCCTAGAGAGTCCACAAATGTATATCCTATGGATATCTTTATAAGGTCCATGGACACCCCGACAAGAAATGGACACAAAACGGATGTCCATAGGATATCCTGTACGATCGATCTTGTTGGGGACAGCGAGCGGTGGAAATAATCGTAAATGAAAGCGAAAGCGTTGACGACATCCCGAAGATTATCGCGTAGCTGTCGAGCAATTAATGCCAAGGCAGAATCGCAGATTGGCGTGACGGTATCGTGACGATGGTGATTAAATTTAGGAATGATCGATGTAATCGTGAATGACGCCGTGGCACGACAACGCCCGGACAGGACCGCGAGCACCGTTTATTATCATATTAGCGGGGAATTGAGCGGTGCTCGTTAATCCGTTAAACGTTCACACTGACAGATTTTACATCCATCGGAACCGGAGCATTCATGCGATCAATCTGTTTCTTGTTTCTTCCGCTCGAGTCGATTTACTCGTGAAATATAACGCGTAATAGCGTTCGATGCAATACGGGCTCGATTTTACTTTCCGTCTCGATTAACGTTTACGCAGTTTAGTTTTTCCAATATCAGTTACAATGGCACTGCAGAATTGCCGTTACTGTTTCTATTTTTTTACTCTTAAGAGATATAGAATTACATATGAAATCTATTTTTATAGGATAGAAGTAATAAAATACAAGGATAAAATTTTAGATAAGATCTAACCTTAATAATTTCCTGACGTTAATTACGCCATTATGCGTTGTTGAACTTTCAGAATAGCGATTATATTAGGTGCAAAAGGTTTGTCGCCTTTTTATCGAATATTGGATAAAGTTGGAAAATCAGTGTTCTTTGAAAAGGGTATTGAGAAATTTCTTTCTAGATGAAAAAGGAGTATATTGAAGCCCGTGGCGGCAATTTTGCTTCGATTTTGCTGAAATTTTATTTTTAACTTTATTTTTTACAAATATAATAAACCCTTTGCACCAACCTAATATAATTTCACAATCACGAAGCGTCGCGTTAATTAATAGCATCATTTTTTATTGGTTAGCTGGACTGAATTGAAATTATTGCAAAGATCGATTCGGCTTAATTTGAATCTTGGTAATTGCTAGTTCTGCAAATATTACTGTAACTGTATAATGTTTTCGTTGCATATTCATACATATAGAATAATTTATAGAATAATTTATATTCATAGAATGTCACGCGACATAGTTGAACTTGTCGTCGCAGAAACTTCGAGATTGTCTGCCTGTTCAAAGGAACCGACGTGCTCTTGATGGTTATCTTCGCGAGCAACCACTCTTCGCGCTACTATACGAGCGCATTGCGCTCGTTATATATTATCTGCATGCGAATCGAAACGTGCGATATATCGCTGAACATGAGAAAAGAAAAGGAGAGGAGGTATGAAATTTTCGCGAACTCTGCTGGGAATTATTAAACGCCACATAGAACGCGCACGATGCAGCCGCTATCGGGATGCATTTAACGCGGAAAGAAGCAAACCGGTTTGCGAAGCGCCTTTTTACCGTCGAAAACCGTACGTCGCCGGTACCGATATTTTATACACGTTTCTGTTGGGGATCGACCGTACAATTAATATATAATTAGACTCGGGCGTCGGTACGTGTGTACCTCGTTTTGTTTGGATAAAACGCGCCGACACACGTCTGCAATGAAATCGCGCGCTCGTCGCGCGCTATCAGATAACCGCGTTCCGCACATACGTTCCTGCAAATACGACTGCAGGATTGTGGTTTCCGTAGATACAGGTACGAACAATGTTCGACTTGTGAATAGGCTGGCATAGAAAATTCTTGGCACAGAGACAAAAAGGTCGGGATCCTTTTGTAATTCCAGTAGACACGGTATTTTTTTCAACGAGGCAAATACGACTGTAGGATACACATTGAATGACGACTGTTGATCGTTGAGATAGTATTGTATTTTCTAACTAAGACTTCCCTGTTGTATCAAGAGTATATCTCTATATTAATACACGTATTAAATTAATACATGTATGTACATGATTTGGCGTTGGCATAGAATATTCTTGGCACAGAAACAAAAAGGGCGGTATCCTTTTGTAACTCCAGCAGAAACAGTAGTTTTTCATCGAGGCAAATATACATATATTGAATGACAATTTTTGATCGTTTGAGATAGTATCGTATTTTCTAACTAAGACTTTTCTGTTGTACCAAATATATCTCTAAATTAATGTACAATATATACACGGAAAGAACGGTTTTGCTAAAATATCTAAAAATTTGACCAGATACAGATCTGAAAATAATTTTGTTAGACCATCAAAAGTAACTATGTAGGACACTCGAACATGATAATAATGCTGTAAAAAAATTTGATATTTTAGCAACTATTTTGGGCGTTCTACATAATTATTTTGATGACCCAACAAAATTATTTTCAGATCTATATCTGGCCAAATTTTTAAATATTTCAGCAAAACCATTCTTTCCGTGTATTACATTAATACATATACATTGCCGGTCAAAAGTTTGGATACACTCGCATTTATTTTATTCTAGCGGTTTTACCAAGAACCTATCAGTTCAAAAAAGGATTTTTCTATTAGCAATAAATTGATAAACTCATTTACAATAATATCTATTAAAATTTTCGTGGTTTGTAATGAAATCTTTCAAAGAATCATCACAGGGAATAAGTAAAGTCGCTTACAAATATGATTTGGCCACCACAATCGCCAGATCTCAATCCTATCGAGCTTCTCTGGGAGGAGCTTGACAGAAAGATACGCATAACTTGTCCATCGTCTTTAACAGAACTTTGGAGGAAATTACAGGATGCGTGGAGTTTCCTGGGACAAGATACTATCAAAAAATAGGTGCAAAGAATGCCGCGACTAGTGGAAATGGTTATAAAAGCCAAAGATAGATTTTTCGACGAAAAGAAAGTTTAACCAATCTCTGTAAGAAGCGTGTTATATTGAAGTAAATTTTGCCTTATTTAAATCATTTAAGTAATCTATGTTAAACGACAATTATTTGAACACAAAAGGCTTTATTAAAATTGGATATTTGTAGATTTTTTGGTGTTTTGAAAGGTGTATCCAAATTTTTGGCCGGCAGTGTATATATACATGATATTTAGCATTGGTTAGAAAATTCTTGACACGGAAGTAGAAAGATCGGTATTCTTTTGTAATTCTAATAAAAACAGCACTTTTTCAGGCAAATACACATTGAAAGACGACTTTTGATCGTTGAGATAGTATTGTATGTTCTAACTAATTGTAAGACTTTTCTGTTGTATCAAGTATATCTCTCTATGTTAATATATGTATTGAATTAATACATATATACATGATTTGGCGCTGGCATAGAAAATTCTTGGCACGGAAACAAGATCAGTATCCTTTTGTAATTCCAGCAGAAAGTATTTTTTCATCGAGGCAAATACACATTGAATGACTTTTGATCGTTTGAGATAGTATTGTATTTTCCAACTAGACTTCCCTGTTGTATTAAATATATCTTTATATTTTAATATATATATTAATTTAATCCATATATACATGATTTAGCGCTAGCATAGAAAATTCTTGGCATAGAAACAAAAAGGTCGATGTCTTTTTGTAATTCCAGCAGAACAGTGTTTTTTTTTCATTGAGGCAAGTACGCATCGAATGACGATTTTTGATTGTTTGAGATAGGTCCTTGTATTTTTCAAAAAATTAAGACTTTCTTATTGTATCAAATATATCTCTATATTAATGTATGTATTAAATCAATATGTACATGATTTAGCGCACAGAAGTCACAGTGTCACGGAGGAATTTATATTTTTTAACGACAGAGAAATATGCGAGGTCAAACACTATCTTTCCTCGAATCTGGCAAGTGTTCTTTTCTCTCCTTACGTATATCTACACACTAGACGCTATCTCGTCGGTTAGTGCATTCCGCCATCGTATGCAAGCCGCGAGTCCCGATTTTTCCGGTCGAGAGACCGGATCGTACTTCAGACACGTGCGAAGTAACTTATGACCTTTGCATTATCCATCGTTTTGCCGATTTAATCTAACGCGTAAGAAGGGATCGTTATTGTATCATGCTGTATATCGGAGCGAAATGGAGTATCCAATAATGGCTCTTAAATCCGAAAACATCAATTTTAATAAAGCGTAAAGTATATATAGAAAAATATCGCAATATGAATTTAAAACTTTTAAACGTTTTGGAAGATGAGGTTTTTCGATTTATGGAAATAAGATTAATTGTTGTAATATCTATCTAACAAAGCATTCTAATAAATGTATTTTATGCGGATGTCTTGAAAAGAGAGCTTTAATATTTTTTTATTTATTACTTAATCCCTGCCTTACGGCTTTGGGTGACTTACAGTTACTATATTACATTTGTAATATACACTTTCTCATAACATAAAATAATGACATATAACACATAAAACATAATCCTTAATCATAATAAAATATAATTCTTTTCTATAATATAATTCTATATAATTCTATTTTATTCTATTCTATTCCATTTCTATTTCTCTTTCTAAAACATCCATAATCATTAAACATCTGAATATTTAAATATTTAAATAAATCCGAGTTTAAACCAAAAATGTAAAACATAAGTTTGAACGTTAATCTATTAACTTCTAAACTTTTAATCTTTAACATTTCAGCATAAGCTAATTGCACTGTCTTTTTGTATAATCCTTTTGTTATCCTCCCTTCTTATTTTTACATTCTCTTTCTTCCCTTTTTTCTTTTCTTTTCGCTTTTGCTCTATCCTTTATGTCTAAACCTTTTTCATCTTCTTCTAGAAATTCCTCTATTTGCATTTTATCTTTAATTGCTTCACACTTTCAGAACGTGTATCATATTTTCTATTCCTTTTCTGCATATTCTGCATTTCCTTTCATCCTCTCTCCAATGCTGACTTCCTCCCATTTCATTCCCGCATCTATATCCAGCTATTAAGCTCCTATCTTTCTTTTTCCTTCTTCCACGTACTCCGGCATTTCTTCCATCATTATAAATTTTGTTATATTAGACTCTTCTATTTTTTTTCTTGTTTCCTCCTTTTCTTTCCTTCCTATCCTTTTAATTATTTCCAGGTAGAACACAAAATCATAATAAGATCATAATGACATCAAGTAGAAGTCATTTTAGAAAAAATCATTATGACGTCATTCGATACACTTTTTATGATGATTTTGTGATGAATTCTTGATATAGCAATGATTTTTAAGTGATTTTTTAACTAAAAAATCTTCTGAAAATCATTGCTATGTCAAGAATTCATCACAAAATTATCATAAAAAGTGTATCGAATGACGTCATAATGATTTTTCCTAAAATGACTTCTACTTGATGTCATTATGATCTTATTATGATTTTGTGTTCTACCTGGGTTTCTTTCTTCGTCTCCCTACACTTCTTCTCTAAAAGAGAACTTTAACAAAACACATGAGAAAGCTTTAAGAAAGCGGCATTTTCTCTTCAGGAGACTAATTTCTAAAATTATTTCTAAAATTATTGATTCCAACAAACGAGCCTATCATTGTTTATTTATTAATTTCAAAAAGTTTCTTCCCACCGCGTTTATTTGACAAGACACTTTCGTGCAAAACAGTTTTCGATATCTCGGATATATCGGACATAACGGAAAATTCTCCCATCGGATTTGTCTGTACATACGAAAAGAATTCGTTAAAGGATCGATATTCGGGGCCGCTTATAAGTGTAGGAGGCGATTCGCGAATACCTACGTACGAATGTATCGAGTCCGCGCTCGGTGAATCGGTGGTCAGCAAACTCTAAAGGGCCACTTCCGAATCGCCCACTCGGGATGCTGTCTAATGACGATAATTAGATAACGAGTACCGCGATAATTAAGCGAGAGTGGCGGTGCGCCGGCCGAACAAAGCGCGTCTGTCAATTACCGGCTTTGTTCTTCGGTTCCGTTTATTTCTGTGTCCCGACCGCGGTCGACTTGTCACGTCTCGCCAGCGCGCCGTTCAAGTTCTCCGGCTGATGATCGTGAAACGTGGATAAAGGATGATGGCGTTTCCGCGTTATTACCGCGTTATTCTGCGCATACACTACTCGCCGTCGTTATCTGCTAATCTACCGTCTTCAGCCTTTTTGCATTCATCGTACAGTCATTACACCGCGAAGGTAGCTACGCCGGCAAATATAAATTAATCCTTAAAGAGGCAATGGGTATAATTGCGGACGTCCTGGAGAGTGCCTTGAACCCTTTCCCTAAACGTTTATCGTTTGTTATTGTTTTAATCATGACGCAGTACAGATTTTAGTAAAATTAAACGAAAACATCGAAACGGAACTAATAAATATTTTGCATGTAAAATATCGTGAGCCGAGTTCATAAACATTTATGTGAAACGAATTTAGTTACCGTAATACTGTTATTTCGTTATTAACGCATATTGTGTTTTAAGCGGGTATTATATTGTTATTGCGTAACGCTTCACTTGCCAGTTGTTTTTATCAAAAATAGCACACGGCGTATTTTATTAAGTGATACGTCATGTACTTGGACTAGGTAAAAAGAGACTTGGTCATCACGCGAGCGTATTCCTGCAATTGCGTCACAATCGTGCACACGTCGCGCAACGCTGGCAAATTATTTACATAATCGGCAACGATATCAGCGAGCAGATATTTTGCGAAATGACCGTACCGTAAGTTAACACCGGCGTATTGGTTTCACTTGTGAATATTGCGTTTCCTTCGCTCCCTTCTCGCTCTTTCCCACGTCGCCGTCCGTCCACGCGTTCGCGAGTAACGAATAATGCGCGAATCCTGGCCAGTCGATTGTAAACGCCTTCCGGGAAACGGTCGGTGCAACCGCGCCGTTGTGCTGCTAACAATGTTAAGTTTCATTCGCGCGCAGCGAAACCGGAACGTGCTGGTGAACGGCGCACTCACTCGGAGTGTCACGCGTTGCATCGGAATTAGATGCACTTGGAGGTGCGCCGCGACAAACATTACCTCGCTGTTTCTTTAGCCGAGCCTTTCGTCCTTTTTTTCTCTCTCGTCCTCTCCTCCGTCCGGGGCGCGAGATTCCCATTTTAAGCGTAAGAGCGTGGCAGAAAGGAGCGAATTATTGGAGCGGAACGAGTACCAGGAGGACCGTTTCATTAATTCCGCGACCACTCGTGAGCAGCTAATAGAGTTCTGGGTCAATACAGTTCACAGTGTTCGCACACATGTGATAGACAACCGCGACCGATATAGTCGCACGAGAAGGTAATCGCGTTCAGTTGCCTGCCGATTTGTGCGACATCGAACGTATTGATGCCGGATTAATAACGAGCGGCCTCGTCTCTTCTGGCATACGGGAGTGTAACGAGTCCGTTGCAAAAAGTAGTTCATTTCGGATATTGCCGTAGTTTCTGGGTTAACGCGGCATTAAATGAACATCACGTGGCGCATTGCAGACTGGTCGCAATCGCGTTGGAGTTATTACAATCGCGAAATTAGGCTGAGAGATTCAATGCGTGCCTCTCTCATGCCCCTGCATTTTCGATGTCCCTCTTGCGCGGTAAAAGTATCCCATCACGTAATTCTTTCCCGAACGAAATGGACCCTTTTACATCTCTTCTTTCGTATTTATACACGTTCACGTTTCTTACACACGCGAGAAGTTTTGCCCCCGTCTTTTCCATCTCCATTCGTCTCTGTCGTTATCTCTTACGTAAGAAATTTGTTTTCCTTTTACTATCCTAAGATTTTTTTTTCCCTATTTCAAGTTTAATAATATATTATGTCTACAAAATAACTCACTCTGGTATGTACAACCGAATTAATAATGTCTTCGGAGGGCTCGTGCCCCTACGAACGTGAATAAACGTACGTCCACTTCTCTCTCCCTCTCGACGTGTATATCCTTGACTTACGTCACTCCGAGGGGGGAGGAAATACGGGCGGAAGTGAGCATAACGGTATCACGGGGAAAAAGGGATTCGATGCCGTGCGCCGGTTGTACATTCTCGTTTTAGACGCTTTGTAAGTTCCCGAACGAATTCGTCACGGTCGTTGCACTTGGCGACTCTACTGCCGCCGCGGCACCTTTCGAGAGACAGAGAAGGAGAGAGACGTTGACCGCGTGAACGAAGGCTACGGACCGAGGAGATTTTCCGCCTCGATGTTTAGAATATACGCGTATTTAGACTACACGCCGGGGTTCGCCGGCTCGCACTCGCACGATCTGGGAGCGATGGGCACGTGCTCGCGAGTGTATACACGAGCGGCTGGTGCGCACATGGCCGCGTATACGTGCACCACGTACTTGACCGGGTCAAACATCGACGCGGCAGTCCGCAGCCGTGATGGACTAATGGGAGAATTTCGAACGACCACGCAGACACTTATCTAGTTATCTCGAGTCCCCCTTTACCCTCTCGACGCCTGTGCCTCTGCCTACACTGGCATGGCGTCTGGAATTGTGCATCGAATGTAAAAGATAATGGCATTAAACAGGGTGTCCCGCTTCTACTCAATACTTTTTTAATGGCGGATTCTTTGAACTAAGCTTGATCTTTTTTGTAGCGAGAACGTCACGGTGATTATTACTTGTTTGCAAAGTCATGCAATAACATATGCGATATGTGTAAAAACTTTTTAGAGCGAGATGGTAGATTACCGTAGGTAGGGGCAATATGTTTCAAGTAAAAAAGTATCGAATAGATCCTCTCGATACTTATTAGGCTTTTACCGTATATTTTATTTTGACCTTGATTTTAAAGGTAAAAGTTTTCTATGATTTTATTCTATGTTTATGTTCGACAATATTTAGCATTTTTCGTCTTATCTTTTAATTATATTTTTAAATTTGTTTTATTGTTTTGTAAAATATAAACTTCTCTCGAACGTGTCACAATGAAACTCTTTCAGGCGCCCATAAAAGGAGAACGGTGCGCAACGAATCAGCATGGAGTCGAAGGAAGGAATCTTCGGTAGCAATATCTCGGAAGCGGATGTGCGGCATAATCGGAACTCGTTTAAGGGTGACGAGAAAGAAGCGAATGCAGGGAACGTGCGAGTTCTGTCGGTCGATAAAGTTACTGTTGAGAAAATCGTCCTCGAATCTTCGAACGGATCGCGAGAAGTATTGCTAACGAAAAACGAGACTTCGAGGAAACTGTCTTTGAGTTCGGAGACAAAGTTGCATGTTGTCAAATGTGTGAAAGACGAACGGCAGAAAGACGCGTTCACGTCAAAACCAAAGGATACTGGTCCTAAGACCATCGTGTCGAGCAGCCAATCGAAACTTCCCATTCCGAAGAGCCGAAAGAGCAACGGCGTTAGTATTTGGAGCGAGGAGAATAGGATCAAGCCGATTAAGTTCGCTAAAAGCCCATCGATCGATAGCATCGTGATCGAGGGTTTGGATTCAACGAACGCGATTGTCAAAAAGAACACGGTACCACCGCGGATTCCGGAGAGATCTGTAACTAAAAATGAGCATAATTCATCTTTGATAGCGACTCCGATCTTCATCACAAAAGCAGTATCCTCAGAAGATTTATTATCGAAAGGGGAAAAAGTTGTTGACAAGATAGCGGCTGAGGTTAAGCAAGAGCAAGCTGAACAAGAACTTTTCGAGACGGAAGACGCTGCGGCCGATAAAAAAGGTGACGGCAGTACAAGCTCCGCCGAAATCAATAAACACAATGAGACGTTAGAGGCTACAAACGTGAACTGCAAACGTGAATCAGACGAAAAGCAGAACGACGTTGAAAATCGTGGAGGAGACGCGAGAGTTGACAGAGACGTGCGGGACCGTTTGGAGAAGAGTCAGGCGACTATCGACGATCTTCAGAAAAATCTGAGCACCAAGATTCACGCCAGTACCGCGCAAAGCTACAAGGAGAAACTGTTGGGTCTTCAGGCGAATTATGTTTTGAAGCCGCCGGTTATCGCGGAGTCGAACTGCAGCGAGAGATTAAGTTCCGGATTCGACAAGGATTTTCTTGAGAGGCACAACCTGGATAAGCGACTGAAGATCGAGGAGAAGAGGCTGTTGGAAACCGATCTCGACTATACGTCCGACAACGACAGAGCCAGCGAGACCGACGAGCGACCGTCAAGTAGGATCGACGTCGAACGAAAGTACAGCAAGAAAGTGACGGAGGTGGAGAAGAGGTGGTCCGGGGAATTTCTGGATAATCACTTGCAACGGAACTCCTCGGAATCTTCGAAGTCGTCATACATCGAGGAGTTCGGCAGCGTGTCTTCGCGCGAGAGCATCGTCGAGGATCGCGACACCCGACTGTTCTTTGACCGGAAGCATCCCGAAGCGAAGTTCACGGAGAGGCAAACGTCGATCGACGAGTCGAAGAGACGAACTTCGGAGGAGATCCTTGAGAATAGTACCGTGAGCACTGTCGACTCCGATTCGTGCCTGGAGGATAGAATTAAGGCAGTCGATGAAGACATCGCCCAGGTGGCGAATGGAGGAGACGAGATACAGACGGATGATAATGATGATATCGATGGATCTGATCAAGCTTACGGCGACGAGGAAGATAAAGATTGTGTTCGGTGGAATAAAGAAGTAGAGATAACCGATTCTATTCTCACGACAACGACAGTTCACGAAGATCTAAGCTCGAGAGAGGAAAATATTAGAAGTGACGCAACTAGCGTTACTAGCGATCCGAATTCGAACAAAGTGAAGAATAATTGTAAAAAGAATATCGAAGAAACAAGAAACGAGATCTTTCTTACCGATGGAAAGAATCTTTTAACTGAAGAGAGGAACGATAAGACTTCCAATTCTTTTACGGTGGTTAATTTGGAGGAATCCAATGATCCAACGACCTTTGTCGTCCGAAATCATCGCGGCAAGGACGGTTACGCAAATCTTATAAAGGAATTCACGATGGAGGCGGGATCGTCTAAAGTGAAGAAGGAAGAGAAGCAGAAGAAGAAGCTCGGCTTTCGACGTCTCTTACCGTCTATCTTCTCTCCGAAGGACTCTCGAAAGGACTATAAGAAGAAGGAGCAGAAAGAGCGAAAGAAGTACGATGAGCGACATTTCGCTCGTTATCAGCAAAATGGAAACTACACGAGGTCGCCGGACACGATGAATCTGAACGAGGACATCAAGAGAAATGTCAAACTGGACAACAGCCTGAACGGCTCCATGATCGAGGAGAGATTGGATGAGATCAAGCGGGAATTGTTTCCCGAGCCGGGGCCAATCACTAGTACGCCCGATCACTTCCTGCAGACGGACGACACGCGACTTCTTCGCGAGAGAACTAGAGGTCAAAGATCGTACACTGCTAACTCCAGTCTCAGCTCGATTGCGCCGGACGAGAGATGGTTGGAACGAAGCGGGCAGTACGGCATCTCGCCCGACATTAGGAAGTACGAGCAGAGACATCGGCGCGAGGAGCAGGACAGCCGGCGATACGGCCATCTGGAGCGCAAGCACAGTCTGCAAGAGCCAAATCACGGTGCGCGTACTTACCTCTTTCAGAGAAATCACGGTGCCTCCGGTCGAATCTCGGCGCCGCCCGGCGAACGATATTACATACGGTCACGAGTTATTCATCCTGTCGACAGGCCGTTGCCCGAAATTCCGCAGTCGCGAATCGAGTTGTCAAACTACGAAAATTACCAGGACGGCGTTGATCAGCTGTGCGACAACCTTAGTAGTTTGGACGTTGCCGATAGCGTGGATTATCGGAGTCAATCAGGGCTTTACCAGAACGACAGAAGTCTTGAGGCGAGTCTAATCCACGGTCCGCCACAGTCGGTTCCCGCGGAAGTTAAAATCACTCGACAACCAATCGTGAATCAAAATCAGAGAGCGCCATTGATTGGAAGAAGCCCGAAGTATCCATCGTCTGGTTCCAGCCAGAAGTCCGGCGATTATGCCGACTCGAGTTGTACACCTAACTCGAGTCAGAAGAGCGAGTTCTCACCTTCTAGCTCGAAGAGCGGTGAATACTATTTGAACTCGCCTCGTAGCAGCGCTCGAACTTCGCCTGCCGACCGACCGCTCTTCGAAGATGAGCGTGAAAGGATTTACGAGAACGAAGGTCAACCCGCGATTTCCCAGCCATCTGGTAACTACATCGAGGAACATGTCTATGATGAGGCTCCGTCGTCACCGTGTCGTGAGGAACATTTTGCGAGCACGGAAGTATCGGATCGTATAACGGAGAATTCGCCGAAGAAGAAAGATGATTTGGTCTTCGAACAGAAATGTCCATCGAATCAACAATCGCCCTCGAAGAATTGTTCTTTTCAATATTGCGAGGATAATGAAAGCGCACAAATGGAGTCGAAACGAGAAATTGAGAAATCGCGCGAAGATTGCTTAAAGAGTTACGAGAGTGCTGACACAAATTTGAAGAGCGATTCATTAGCGTGCAATCAAGCTGAAAGATCGTCCATTCAGAGCACATCACCGTCAAAACCCGGCATGACAGCAGCGACGTCCCCATCGGTAGGATCTCGAGCCAGGAGGTCGCAGCCCGACGATCAGATCTTGATAGCTTCGCCCAAGCGAGAAGCCATCTGCCAGTCTCGAGTTTCTCGGCCATTGAACGAGGCCAGGCTCTGCGATGCGGAATCACCCGTTCCCATAGCGGATTCGCGCGACGGTATCTCTGGCATCATTCCAATTGAAGTGCGAAATCAGTACGGCAGCCAGAATTCTTCCGTTCCGGGATTGCGGAGATCTATGGGACAAAAGAGCGCATTATCCTGCGGCTTCTCGAAGAGCATCTCGCGTCCCGAGCCGATTTATGGACACCGCGGACAGCCAAATCCCTCTCGCAGCAACGTGGTAGCCTCGGAGATGAGAGAAGACGGACGCGAGAACGATCAATTGCCGCCGCCCGATCCGTACAACTCGATCAAACCATGTCGCGACATCGACGAGAGAATAGCTCGGGTTCAAGGTCGGAATTCGACATTGCAAAGTCCGCAGTCGTGCGTTTCGGAGAGCAAACAAATGCTTAATGAACTGGGGAGAAGAATAACACGATCTCCGATACGCGAACCATCGAATGCGACTCAAAATATTTGTCAACAACGGCGACACGATGCCGCGCAGCAACACCGAGCTCCGTTCATGACGGCAGTATCATCGTTAGAAGGCCGGCAGTCGTCACCAACTGCGAGTCAAGAAAAAATGTATATAAGCGCGAGTTCGCTTCAGCGCGAGCCGATTTACGAGCAACGCCAACGACAGTATCAACCGCAGCAGCAGCCGCGACAAAGTCAGGAGCCATACATTCAGCGAATTGCTGACGCGACGTGCGGTCAGCAAAGTCATCCGACTTGCGGACTATTATCGCCCTCGAAGCAAGAAACCAGGCAGCACTTGGAAGCATTTTATTGGCAACAAAAGGCGCTAGAGGCGCACCGGAAGTCGACCATTTCGTCGGCGAACTCCGGCCCGAAGCCGATTGCACCGAAGATCGATCTGCCGGAAATGAGAGAGGCGGTGTATTGGCAGCAGTTAAAGAGACTGGACGAGGAGCAGCAACGGCGGATCTACGAGCAGAATTTAATGGAGGACGGGCTGTACGAAACGTATCACAAGACGAAAACTGGAAGCCCTATGATGTCGACCGCGTTGCCGAATCAAGCATTTAATTCCAACGCGACGGCACTCGGTCCCGTTATTCACGGGGACGGATCTTACTGGAGTAACGTGCAGCAACGTCTCAAGATGAGTCCGACCGGAAAACCGCCGTTAATGCAAGCTCAAAAGGGCCAGAATCAGCCGGTACTGATAGTCAGGCCGCAGCAGGCGCTGCGAGATCGTCAGGAGATGTCGATAAAGTCCATAGACCCACGCGATCTCGCGGGATACGACGCGCAGAGATCGAAGAGCGCCTCCCCGCACTTCCATAGAAGCGACATCGAACGTACCAGTCTTCACGTGATGTGCAGAAAACCCGTCGCGGATGGAAGAACCGGCGCGGTGTCCCCGGCGAGGAAGCCGGAAGTCGGCGGAGTGTACGAGGAAGACTGCACCGACGGCGAAGTCAGACCTCGGCCGCATCCTATATTCAAGAGAGGAAGTTTGATAGGGGGAGAATCGATAGAGTACGGAAGCACTGGTCCCAAGAGAGTCAGTTTCTCTAATCAGCCGAACGCCGGTCCGGATTTAGCGGCTGGTAGCTGGCCGACCAAGCACGGAACGGCACCCGAGCCACCCACCAGGCGACACAGAAGCGAGGACAGCGCCTCGGATACCGATTCGGTGTTTTTGCATCAAGATCGACACGATGGAACTCAGGACGCTTTGTACGTCACCCGCAATGCGGTCCCGTCTTCGAGGTGTCGCTCGGACGGCAGTTGCTCGGAGCAGGAGTACGACGCTAACAGACCTTTGCCTCCTCTGCCCAAGGACTCCTTGATAATCGCCCGACGTGGAAACAATGCCAGGAATTACGCCTGCAACGACGCCCGATGGAACAGCGAGGAGCAACGCGGCTGTCGGCGAAAACGGGGTGGTGAGTCGGCTCTTAATTTATTTTATTTTTAAGAATGCTAGATCAGTCTACATTGGACATATTAGAACCTATTACAGCATTTTAGAAAAGAATCGTTAACAGAAGAGATCGTTACATGGATTGCGTTTTTCTCGTGAAATAAAAATATGTTGAAGCTTTAAAAAAGTCTAGAACAAAAGTCGCAAATGGGTAATTGCTCTAATTAAAAAACAATTTTTGAAGCTACAATAATTCGTATCGCGGTACGTGAATTCAGTCGTGGATGTTAGGTTGAGATGCGAGAAAGATCGTTTACATTTATCGTTCTGCTGAATCGGCGGGAAGTCGTGAGAATAAGCGAGCGCTTTTTCATCAAATAATCCCGGGCGAGAGTGTGCTCTGCAGCTCGTAATTCGGTCTAGACTATGTGCGCGAACCGCACAACACGACCGCGTATGACCGTGCATTCGAATGAGCTTCTTAAGACGCGGAGACGGGTGCATCGCGCTAGGGCACGTTCTCGCCGACGAGGGAGAAGCGAGAGAAACATTGTCCCCTTCGCTGTACTTTGGACAGAGTGGGGCACTAAGACGCCAGGGGTCTTATGTGGATTTGCCATGTTTCGTAGGACTGCCGCGGGATCTCTCTTTCGCATATAGATGTGCAATATAAACACTGCATTTTGGCCTCGCGATTACCTAAACTCCCTCTTCCGCTTGTTTATTCGCCTATTTAGCTGATCCCTCGCTAAGTCGTTTGAAACTGCGCAAGCAGCACGCGGTAAACCAAAGATAACATCATCGGTTGGCTGAATTTTAAGATTAATTGCGACGCGCTTGCTCCGTCACTTGAAACGACGCGATCCTTCGCGATTACGCAAATACACTTTTGGTCTCTGACACCTCCTTTATTCGATGAAGTTACAGCGCTCTTCAAAGGCCGCATTTTAATGTGGCCTTTGCTATCACGTTCCTTCTCGTTTTTTGTTTGAAAGCTTATTTACATTTGTTTTTGCTTAAGAACGCTGGAAATTGAATTGATGCTATTCAACGAATTTATCACGTATAATTGTTCTGTTCTGAATCTTTAATTAAGTTATATTGTTTTCCAAAGAGCGCGATTTTATATAAGTATACATTTGTATTTATTATTAATATATATTTTTTACATATTTGTATTTATTCCTTCAAAAGTTTGTGATTTTATTAAGGAGCAACGTATCTTATTGACTTGGGGCTAAATAGCGAAGTATAAAAATAAATAGACTAAATAATTTATTAAAATAGACAAAGATAATGTATTAAAATAGACAAAGATAATTTTAAATATAATTTATTTATATTTAAAAAATACGTAGACGTTTAAGAAAAGCATACATATGATGAGAAACAAAACAAAAAAGCAGAAGATATTTTTCTGCTGCTACTAGATTGACGCATCTTTTCGAAGTACAGTTCGCAATATTTTCCCCTTAATTTTCATTTGGAAAGAGATGTTGAGCGTCAATGACTGACGTAATTTCAGACATTTAACGAAGAGTAATATTATCTCAGATTATTAAGTGGGTAGAAACACGCCTCTGGGTGGTAGATCTTTCCGCACGGCGAACAGAGCAATTAATCGCTCTTTTAGACTGCAGTAAATAGGGTCACTGACATCGCATCCCGGTAAACTGTTCGACCGATGCGTAAGACGTCGCTTCGCCGACCAATGCACTTTTGTACTCCCACGCTCTTCCGGTCGTGAGATGCATCGAATCGCCTACACGGAAGAGAGCTTCGTTGCAAAGCACGTTGTTGATAATAATGTCGCGTCACACGAGACGTATAACGTTACAATTAACGTTACGTTGACGTAAATTATAAGTTTGTACGTTGTACGCGCGAGGCAACCATTTTTTTAATTATAGTTTTCGTAGTACTAATTTTTTCGTGAGATCAAGTTTTGCTCGTATTTATTCAAAGTTTAATATAAAATTTATTTTTAACATAACGTGACGTATTATACTACATATACGGCTGCTTGTGCCCTGTTCAATCGGTTAACTGTGAGTAGTCTGTCTACGATAAATTGTCTATGATAAATTAAAAAATGGCCGTTGTTGTCTCGAGAGTACCTTTTACTTTGTAAATGAGAACACCGGCGAAGAAAAGTAGCTGCGTAAGAAAACAAAATGCTGCAAAGTATGAGACTCAGTCTCTATTTGTTTCAACTCCGACCTCAAGCATCTTCACGGTTATTCATGTAAAATCCACGACGTTGTCTTGCTGCATGGCATTAGAATTTTATAGCTTCGAGAGTACACTTACAGAAAGTGTGCGCGGCTCTGGATAAGTCACAGAAAATCTTGCTGCCTGACAAAGATGTCCTCTTTGATTCTTGGCAGGTTTACGCGACGTGCTAAATTGCATTGCATTTAGGACGTACTGCTTAAGCTAGCTTTACTGTTAAAAATGTGCACTATAGTTTGCTTATTTTTATACTTTGTTATAGCCCCGAGTCAATATACTTTCTAATAAAATAAAAAAATTTTTTAAAGATTAAAAACAGAAATAAAAATAATATTATATATATTTTATATATATTATATCGTGCCCTTTGAAAAAACAACGTAATTTAATTAATGATTCCGAACGAAATAATAATACGTGATAAATTCTCTTTGAATAGTATCAATTTATTATATTATTCCCGATATTAAAAATGTAAAAAGAATAATAGATATTTTTACATTTTATTATTGTTGTCAGATATGTTTTGCTGGTCTAAAATTTTTATCTTATCATGAAGCTCTTATCACCTTCATGCAAAGTATGCTATACTAACAGAATAATCGTACCGTGTCGCGTGCACTCATTTTTACGCATGTGCTACTTAAATTGTCGAGGGTCACGAAATCTTCATATTTATAAGACTGCTAAACCCAGCTTCATATAATTGGTTGGGTTCAATGATCTTTTCGTTACCTTACCATCAAGTGATAGGTAAAGATCGGGGACGATGATCGAATTCTTTCAGCATCTCTTTTCGAAGGGGCGCGAGATTTTCCCTTTCCCTTTATTCCCAGCCCACAAGGGCGTCGGTTTCGATCTCTTCTCCGAGACGAAGCGGCGAAAAATCGGGGATCAAAAGACGACGGGCGAGGACATTATCCTTCCTTTAATGCCACTTGAACGCTGAACTGGCGCGCAAGCGGTTTCCGGGGACAAAAGAATCCCTGATGGGGAAGTAGAATAGTAGTTTGCCGAATTTCCACGCGCGCGTTGCACGGCGCAATATCTATGCAGATTAACCGACCCGCAGATGCAGATTTGAATGTTCGATGTTTGGAATTGAGAGTCATGCCAACGCATTCTCCCCTGGCCTCATAACGGAGGCAAAACAATAATCCGGCTATCTGGCGTACTGGTTTTATCCTCATTAATTATGTCGTTATGTATGCGCATGTCCACGCTTGCGTTAGATAATTGATCTTGCAAAACTGGTTAATCCTTGCATGATACACGCGCTGATATATTGTCACGAGACTACGTTTGAGAAGTTTATATTGACACATAAAATCGATACATTTGCCAAAAGAAAAGACAATTGAGAGGCAATTGTTACTGTAAGCTGTTTGACTTTTCCTGGAATTATTGACATATTTCGCGCAGACTGATGTGAAAATTCACGTTTGAGATGTGAAGCCATCCATCGACAGATTTCAATATATAACCTGATGTATTGATTTAATTATGTATTGATTGATTTCAGAAGTAGTTAATATACAAGTATATTTTAAAAGATAACAGTCATCTATAACATCTCGTTTTAAGTGAAGGTCCTTCCAACCGCTCTGACACGTATATTTTATAAATTTATTGATCCTCTCTTTTAATATTTTAAACCTTGACGATTAACTGACTAATTTGGACTTCTTTGACAACAATTTCTGACTACATTCTTTTACCACTGACTCAACACATTCTCGCCATGGAAACGAAGAATTAGTTTTAGAACCTACAGTTTAACGATTGACTTCCAACTTTTTCGGGACAATTCAACGTATTTATAAATTATGGATCAAGTTTTAATTAATATATCAACACGAATTTATTCACCATATGTGTCTGACCTTGGATGTAGCCTTCCGTTTCGGTTTTGTAATTTTGTCTTGTCTCGGTTCCACGTAGAAAGCGAACGATGATGTTTTCTTCTTTTTTGTCTATTATTTTAATTTTTTCATTGTTACTTTTCATTATTAATTTATAATATTTTGTCGATATGAATTTAGCTGATGAAGACTAAGTATAGTCGAAACGTTCATGTAATTTTCTTGTATTATTAATTATATAATTTCTCTATCTTTCTAACACCTGTATATGCTTGATTATTTGGCCTATCTCTTATTTATTGCTTTGCATATATATCAAGCTAAAGTTTTTTTTAATTTTTAAAAGATAGTTTTTAAATAAATATGTACAATTTGAATTTTTTGTTCTAATTAAATGTTTATTATTCATACAAGTAAACGATATTGTTAACCAAAGTATAATTTTCTTTTCTTACGATAGATACGTCGATTTGAATAATAGAAAAATTGCAAACTTTATTCGCGAGAAAGGAACACGTCTGTGACTTTTTTATTTAGTACAGCTGTTTTAACCGTACTTACACTACCCATTTTTTTAACAGAATACTGTAGGAAAAACTTCCCCTGTCCCTTGAAAAAATTTACAAACATACAAACGTACAAAGATAAATATATCTCACGCAGGTATTCAGGGAAGAAAAATATCAAGCGTCCAGATATCCGATCAATAATAACGACGACGATAATAAAAATAATAAAAACCAAAATGATAATAATAGCAATAAATAACGCTTCCCTTCAGGCATAGAAAGTTTAATAATACTTCTTTGTTCAGGAATTCAAAAGTTATCGGGGTTTAAGCGCGAAAATGTCCCCTCTGTGAAACTTGTCTCTTGACAGGACACGTTTCCACCCTTCGTTCGTCCTTGTTCCATTTTCCCGCGCACCGCTTCATCCCTTCGCGGGATCGCGCTGCAACCGCGAGTTCGCCGGTGCACTCCGTCCGGCGAGGAATTACGCCCTTCCGCGCCCTTCCGTTGCGTGATGCGTGGCACCGGCTGCGTACATCCGGGGGGTCGCTGGAGGTCGCTGAGGGAACGGCCGAATGTTTTCTATCCGGTCAGTACCGTTCGGGAGAGAGAGGATGCGAGCCTAGAGGTGGGCGTTCGGGATCGATCCCCGACTCCATTCCCGTGACGTCACTCGAAGGGAAGATAGAAGGAGAGAGAAAGACGCCGGGTAGGGCAGGCTGGCGAGGGGGAGGGACGGGGGATGGTATAGCCGGGACTTTCCGGGCGTCCCAGCGACGTATCGCGCCTCCTCTCTGATGGTGCTGCCACTGCTGTTGCTGCTGCGGCTGCTGCAGGTGCACCGACGTGTGAAACGACGTGTAGCCGGCGCGGTGGTCGTAGTGGCGGTGGTGGTGGTGGTTCGTACCTCACCGTTTCTCACACTCGTCCCTCTCGCATGCGGGCGTCTTTTTCGAAAAGTACTGATCGATCGCGACCTTCGTCGTCGAGAGTCGTCGCGGGCGACAAGTACGCGCCACTCGCCTCGTAGACAAGTCGCGGCGACATAGTCCCGGCTGATATATCTGAGGGAGGAAACCGCCGGGTCGCCGAGAGTACAACCCTCGCCGGTGGTAGTGGTGGTGCTAGTGCTGCTGCCGCCGCCGCCGCTACGTCCTGCATCCCGTTACCGCGTCCCGTGAAACGACGTGTAGGTGGTGGTCGCAGTTGGTCGTGGTGGTGCGTCTCGTCTTTCAAGTTCGTCCCCCCTTTGAAAGTCTGTCGGCGGACCATCGACCTGTGATCCTCGTAAACGGTCCCTCGAAGGGACCGTTGCCGGATCCGTCATCATCGACGTGCCTAATCATCGCGACGATAACCGGTAAAATGTTGTGCCGACCATCTTGATTGTGGTCCCGTTGCGGCACAGTGCGGAGCAACGTGCAGCTCGGTTCCATGCTTTCTCCGCTCTCCGATTGCTACCATCAATTTCTTTGACACGAGGGAGGTCACTCGTTACACGGTACTCGTGGGTCGCTGTTCATCAGGTCGGGGATCGTCAAGGTGCGAACGAAAGATGCGGGCGATGTCCGTTGTCCTTCGTGACAATCGTATTTGCGCATCGTATCGATTAATACATTAATAGTTTCGAATATTCTCGGAAGAAAATGGAGAACGGGACGTCGCCGGTAGTGCCCGTGCTGTCCGACGCAGGCAGCAATATGGTGAACTACCGGGTGCCTTGACCTCGGTGCGGTCGCCGTCCGCATGTAGAGTAGCGTGTAGTGACTATCTTCGACTTGCGTTCTTCTTGTTCGACACAATCCTCAGAAAAGTTTTCGGTATTTATTATGAATGGTATCGTACGGCTATCTGTATGAATATATCATCAATGAGATAATTTATTATTATCACAACACTGTTATATTGGCCCGCGACACGAACGTGTTAAAACGCACGATAACGGTCTTTTGTATCTTTCTTTTGTGATCGTAATCTCAGACGTTTGTTTGATGAACTCGGGATACTCATTGTCAGTAATCATCATCAACAGTATAATTCCTTAGGTATGGATGAGTATTAAATCTTTTTGTTACTTGAAAAAATTGCGTACATTCTCTGCTAATAAAATCCTTGTGGTCTAATCATTTGCTAAGCAAATAAAAAATAGAATTAAAAATTAGAAAATAGAATATATGCACTTAGCGATATAAATGTGTAGCAATCAAGGACGTGCGCAGGATTTTTTTCAGGAGAGGGTATGATTCAAAGTGTTACTTCCAGAATTAGAATATTTTTAATGTGAAATTTATGCACCTTTTATTGAAAATTATACATCTAATTCTATAGATTAAAGCAGAGATCGGCAAGGTTAGCACAACTTGCCCTTTCTTTATTTAAAGAGAGAGCAAATTTTTAATTTTTTGCTAATTTTAAGGGAGGCAAGAGGGGCATTCCCCCCTGTGAACGCCCTTGGTAGCAATGTAGATTCAGAAAGCAATACTTTTGACTAGAGATTCTATAATAAGAGTCTGGCCATAAGGCGATTTTGTCAAAACCTGCGAGAGAGAAGGATATACATTCACTATCGCTTTTTCTTTCTCTCTTTCTTTTTCTCTTTTTGTTTCTCTTGCTTTTGACAAAACTGGCGGATCAATCAAATCTGGCTGTTTTATGGCCAGACTCTTATTATTGGGTCTCTATTTTTGACATATGTTTAATTGCCTGTTGTTTTTATAAATTGTTACTGAATATGGAATGTACAGAAATTGGGTAGAGATAACGATTTATTATTATTATTATATCAAAAGATATTAATTTCTCGAGCAGTGGTAAAGGAAACCATAATCCATCTTATTCTTCTCAGACAGGGCGTGAAAAATAAGAAAGTGACAACTCATTTTCCAAGTAAGTTTTATAATAATATAAAGAGCAATATAAAGAGATATATTTAATAACCATGAAAAAGAAAGTAAGGAAATAGAATAGAGAAGGATAAGGACGTTGATTTATTATTATAAAAGAGGAATAAAAAAATTAGTCCTTATTCCCTTAATAGTCCTTATTGTATTATTCATATCGATGCCAATCTACTTCTGAATTCCTTACTTGCCATTTTGCAAAACAATAAAATTTAATGTTGCACTCAAAGTGTATCTCTCTCTCTGTCTAAGATAATATTTATCTTATTGTAGTATAAACTAATTTCGTAGCTTTTTTCCAAAAGTTAAGTGTTGAAAGCTAAACGGTGATTTGTCACTTTGTCCGGCTTTAATTGTGTCGATAGATAGTTGCCTCCGTTTCCTTTTACTTTAGAGAGTATCTTTGAAGTTTAACGATAGTCGCTTCCAACGTTTACGAAGCGTAACTTGAGGGCACAGTCACGGCTAGTTTGTTTGTTGGAATTTTCCCAAAAAGCCGTATACCGATTCGAAATCCACGTAGCTGGATACAAAGTTCAATTCGATAGAGTAAGTTTCGCGGGCAGCCCATAAATCAAGATCATCGAATCAGAGTGAAGTGGCCCCGGTGAGGAATAAACGGCCAAAGGGGTATTGCCAATCGAATGATCCGCGAATCTCTTTGCCGCGGCATTCGTTCGTTCGTTCGTTCATTCGTTCGGTGATGTCGAGGTATCGAAAGGCAATAATTGTGCGAACTGGAATAGAGGTTCATTTGACCGCACGCGAGCGAGCGATCGCTTCGATTCGCGAACCCAATTAATTACCGTTTTACCAAGTAGGTAAAAGATCCAATTAGTGTCGTTAATTAACCGGCTCGCAGCGCCGCGTCCCTCATTCGCTTTTCGGAGATCGTCGATTTGCGTCACCAAGGTGAGTCGTTTCTCTTTGGAGGTGTGTGGGCGGTGCATCAATAATGGTCGTCTCTCATTCTGAAGCCGTCCAGACTCGTCGATATTCTTTACTTCGATGAAATTGAATGACCAGCGCGATTATCGCGATTTAGGGGGAGGGAGACGATGCACATTTCTGTTCTGTTAAAACAGCCCTGTTCATAAAGGCAGTCAGCTAAATTTGCTGGTTTGCGCTTTTCAATTTGATCCGCTTTGATATGGTAAAAGCCAATGAGCGAAATTTCCATCAAAGTGAGCTCTGTAGCAAACTACGTGAATTATTAGTTTGAAATTATGCTCCGCGTAATGTTATTTCAGCTCGCATTGCTGTTTAACGGAAATGTTGTCTGTTAATTAATTTTGACCTTTCATCTTATCGCGATCGCGTGAAACAATGAATCTGATGATTGCATCCTGAAGTTCGTGTACGGATGATAAAATCATTAGTGGGGAAACGTGATCTCTCGCTGTTAAAAACTGTCTATATTTTTTAAATCATTACATTTCACCGATATTATCGTTTAATTAGCACAGTCGATGCTGTTTCGTAACTAATGACGCAATAACAACATAAATGAAAAGGGAAGGTGGGAAAAGTAAAAAATTCTCGAGGTCTCGCAGTTGGGATTGTTGCATCATGAAGCTATAAGCGCTCGATATTGAGCGATGATAAATGACGTCTAATTAACACAGTCGATGCTCTTGGCAAATTGTGATAGAATGACGTAGGAGAGTTCGTAGACGGTAATAAAAATCATAAATCCTGGACGGGACTCGCAGCAGTCGGAGAAGTGAAGCGCTATCTTCATCGTTTTTGGCGTACTATCCATCATCGCTGTCTCTCACGAGCGTCTACGGTTCCGTTTCGGAAAGCGCGCCAGGAAGCGTGCGATGGGATAAACGAAGTTATTTTATGACGCGACTCCCTCGCTACGAAGAACTGTCATTCCGTTGACCCACTGATCCGATTCGTTCGTAAGCACTCTCGAGCATCCGTCCACCGTTCCGTAAAACGCTTCGCGATTGGGCGATGGCAAAGTCAGCGGCGCCGAGACGCCACGGCGACAATCGCGATTTTCTCCCCGAATCGGCCATCGCCATCCCGGTACGATCGGATCTAACATGGTTTCGCATAACGCGACTCGTACGGGATTTCCGTTCTCCACAATGGCTCCAGCATTCGTTAGCATGGTCGATGGAATTTCTTTCACCTCGAGTGTAGCTCTTTCGTCTCTTCGATAATAGAGGAAGTTCGATAATAGAGGAAGAATAATAGAGGAGGATGAATATACCAGGAAGTGATCCTCGATCTTCTCGGCTTCTCTCACGATTTCCGAAATTATTTAAATGGATAGACTTAGAAGTGGACAGTATCGATTACGAAGTTAGAGATAATCCAGTCGCATCGTCTGATTAGAGATTGCTTTAGTAGAATCGCATGCTTGTAACTGCATAAGAATCCAGATTGAGAAAGTGATTGAAGGTACTTTTGATGACACCAGTTAGGAAAAGGATATCTATTCAGCATAATCATCTTTGACAACGAGCTAAAGACATTAATCGTAAATTTGGATATATTTTTAATAACTTTAAAGATCATTGATTCGTTCGGCGATGTTCCTATAGGTATATTACAAGTAGGAGATGATTTCTATAATCACTGAGTATACAACCTGAGGATACACAGGAGATTATCTAATCTCTAATATTTCATCATAGATTATGTACATTTATTCTACAGTCACTGGAACATCTCTTCTCGGTAACTGTGGTCATCAAAAAGATACCGATTCTTTGCACTTTCGCGATCAGGGCGCGCCGCAGTTCCAGGTAAGACCTGACAGCTTGGCTTCCCTAGCGGATCAAGTCGCGTTCGCGAGCCATCCTCGCGGTCTCGCCGGCGAATTCGCGCGGAGACGATAGAGGCGGAACGCACCCGGATCGTCGATGATGGACGACGTTACGAGACGGCGGGATCGCGCGGCGATGCGACGTGCGTCCGTCGATTCTATGCATCCGCAGCATCAAACGGTGCGTCCCGCGCGGCTACGTGCCAGCTGCGGTTTGTGAACGTACGCGGTGCGTGCAACCGCGCGACTAACGCCCGCGCCGTTTTCGCGCCCGATGACGTTGCCCTCGAGACGCTGAGAAGGAAGCTGCGGAAAATGTTGATTGGACGCTGGAAGAGCAAGGATAAGAGCTCGAGCAAGAGCTCGTCCAGCAGCGGCGGCGCCGGCAAGAAGAAGCGCAAGTTCGGCAGAGAAGGTAAGAACCGAAGATGTGTCGATGTTCGCTGCCTTCCAATCTAAATGCAAGGCGTTCCATAATCGGCGATCTTGATTCTTGTAAAACAAATTTCCTAGCGAACTTGGAATTTTCTTAACCAGAAGGAATGACTGGATGCCGACAGAAAGAAGTTAAATGCTGGAAATGAAGAAATTTTCGCGGACTGAGTCTCAGAGAGGCGAATTGCAAATCATACTTTTTAGCTAACTTTTAATGGATTTTCCTTTGATAAATTTCTAGTTTAAAGTTTTTTAATAATTAAAGATTTGTCATGTTAATAGAAACGTGAATTTTTGATAAGTGACTTTTTTCGACATTATCTCATCAACATTTTCGACGAAACATTGGTTCTGAACTCGTCAAAAGATGTATCGTTAAAATTTAAATCGTAGAATTAAGTAGGTTTTTATGATAGTCGTAAGTATCAATAAATAAAAGAAGTTTTGAGTATTTTTAGCGACATGTGATGACTCTGTTTGTTGCAATTTGTATTAGATCCATGCAAAATACTTGTAATTCATTTCTGTGGAACGTAAACTGACGTAATACGAGAGCTTAGTTAAAACTAGTGCTGCTTATCTTTTCCGCGGTAAGACGTTCTTCAAGAAAGATAAAGTGGGTGATTTTTTTGCTGAAATAACAGAGCTTGTGTCAAGACAGCTGGCGTCCTTATTGCCAATTAAGCGCTTAATTGGCTCGCTTGCGTAAGTTTAAGTTAAAGTAGAAAATGTATTTATTAGTTACTTATATAATTCGCGGGAGCTAAACGGTTTCGTTAACAATTCTTTACTCGCGTTTAATGCAAATTTTATTCCATCTATTTTCGTATAAATTATCCACACGGAAATTGAAATCGTTAGAAAAAAAAGAATAATGATTTTCTCTTTGCACAACTTTCCTTCCTCGGTAAATGTTTGCACTATTCTTTTACTATAAATTCCGGAATTACTTGATTTTCTTCTTAATGTAGTCGCGGAGATTAACATCGTCATTATGTTTAACGTTGCCGTAGAACGCTGCGTTTTCTCTGTTATCACACTGAAATTGCTTGTCCACGCAATTTTAAATGGCTCGCTCTTTCTTCCTTACTCTTTCCTTCTCGTTTAAGTCAGCGTGAAGGAACCTACAAGCGCTGCATGATCCGCGAGGCAACTTTGCCTATCAGCTGTCTGCATTACTCTGCCGATATATCAACGATTATGAGCGACGAACGTTAGAAAGCGCTGGCAACAGAGGCGGCCATCGAGTGTTGACGACTTCATCGATTTTCGATAGGCGATTCTTCCCCGGAACGACAGGGTCGAGATCGTTCAGAGTCTGAGGAACACGGCGGTAGATGGGGGAGCCATTTCTCTCCGTGCCCTGACATTAATTAAAAATCGGGCGTCGCGTCTTTGATGGCAACTGAAAATCCGTCCTGTCCGCGATCCCCTTCGATCTCCCTTTATTTCCTTCGAAAACCGTCTGCCTCGAAGGCAGCCGGAGGCACTCCGCTTTCCTGAGAGTTCGGGAAAGTTTCTTCCACGAGATCGTAGTGTTTTATTAAGCACGTGGGTGTTTTTACAAGGAACGGAGTTAATAAAAAAAGTACAGATACGTAACAATGTTAATTACATTCTTGACATTGTTTTTATATTCTGTAATTTGAGAATTAAGCGCGAGAGAACTTTGAGAATGTTATATTTTTAAAAAACAATTGAGCACAATTGCCGCGTAAATTCGTGCTTAAAATTACTTTATATATTCATAAAATCTCAATCTAATTGATGAATTTGATCGGTACTCTTAATAATCTTTATATGTCATGGTTTTATTTTTGTTTATCACGTCGCTTTCATATCGCAGTCCGTTTTATCCTACACTATAAGATATTTTTATCTCACGGAACAAAAATCATAATACTATATTATTAAACTTGTAACTTGAAAAGGACCCAAATCAGAGGTCGAAATGTAGTTGTTTCATTTTTTAATAAATTTGGCCAGTTAGGTCGATACTTAAACTAACGCAATTTCTTTTACGTACTGGCGACACATAATCTCTTGGAACATAATACTATACTTTGATTTTTGCATCTCTTTTTCTTATATCTTGTGATATCCACGTCCCACTCGCGCAGTTACGTAAAACTGCTGCAAGTGGTTGTGTCTTATTATAACCGTCGCTAAGGTGGATCAACGTCGACCGGCGAAAAGTTCTAAACTTGTTTGTCTTGTAGGTCATTATGGTTTGAGCCAATACTTCGAGTTGCAAGTTTGAAAGTTTTAAGAGACGGCGAGAAAAGTTGGAAAGACCAAATGGATGTATAGTGTCGTCAGCGTCGTGGGAATTGTTGAAACATTTTAATAGTTAAAGATAAAGGGAACCAATACTTATATTTGTAGTCGCGTTTCTGTTGAAGAAGCTCAGCTGAAGAGAGACGTGATACTTGAGACGTGATACGGTTTAATAAATAGATTTGGGAATCAATTCGATATTCGCCATGTCATATTTGCAATCGCGATTCAATGGATATGTCAGCAATACGCGAATATGTCAGGAATACTAAATTTAAGGTTTATTTGAGTAATAAATTTTATCTACGTTTTGATCGGAAAATTATTTATAGAAATTACTTTATTATTTCCTTTTCCAAACATATTATATTTATTTATATAATAAATAAGCCAGTTTTATTCTAATTCTTTATAATCTATTCTTATTTTTATTGATAACTTGACTTTATTATTATAATATTATTTGAAACAAAGACGTTTAATAACGTGAAATTCAGTAATCCTTTCATCGCGTATCTTGCAGAGTATTTTATAATCAGAGTATTTTCACAATCGGAGTATTCCACACTTTTACAATACTTTAATGACGTCAAGTTTTACAACAGGGAATAATCGTTCTGCTTTTTGCAATCAGTTTTTTGTAATTAACTTTTTATAACACTTACAGTCTCAGTTGATTTTTAACCGAATTGAATCGTCTGTGTCTCAAGAAATGAAACGTTATTCTGAATATCTCACTTTATACATTTTTGATATGAGACTCATTTAATGACTATAGATACGAGTCTTATTCACAAGGCACAAATATTTGCAACAGCGTTAAATATAATACCATAAATATCACATTTAATTTTTACTAAATTTATATATAACAACATTTAATTTACTAAATGAAAAAGAAATTTGTACAAAAGTATGATTGATTTCAAAAACATTTTTAATAATTTAGGAAATAGAGAAATAAGAATATATCGATCTGGTAAACTCGAAATAGAAAAAGTCGATAATTTATAAAATAACATCTTTAGTTGCTAAAGAGATATCTACGATAATGTAGAAAATCAACCCCGTAACGTTTTATTTCCACAAAAGTCTTACAATCGAACTCATTTTCCGGTTAAAGTATCGTGTTGACCTTTGCGTGATACAATATGTGGCTTAATGAAATCCGGTAGGTAGAATACAAAATTGAAGGGATACGAGGGGAGAGGCATTTCCGTTTATCTTAAATTAATTATTTTCTCGCAATCCTACGGAGAAAAAAGGTCAGAGGGAGAAAATACGTCACTCCTGCTTCCCCCGGAATCCGCCTACGGTCCTTATCCGATATTCTCCCTCGTTTGTTATGCTCTCCTGCGGCTCGTGTATTTCGTTCCGTGCAATTCGCTCCGTCCGCTTCTGCCCTTGTAACGCTTTATAATGATTCTGAATTAGGGACGGGGTGGCGCAGTAAATGCTAGACGTATAGTGCATCAAAATGTCGTCCGTCCACGTGAATAATAGCCGACCGTATAACATCACGCTGTTACGCCAAGTCCGTTTTTAACATCTTGTTAACGCCCTAAGCGGCTTTTGTACATAGGTACTATTAATGCGCTGTTTATGATAACGGTAACATGAACGCGAAATTACTCCAATTTCGATGTTGCCTGTGAGGAATAGCAACGTTATTTAATGACACTGTCAACGCTGCAACGATAAGGCTGCAGCTTTCGCTGAACGTAATTATCTTTCATCGTAGTATAAAATGAATGCAAAGAACTTACGAAGCAGTTGCGGAAAAGCTACCAAGTTGGTTTTAGAAAAATAGATTAATATAAATAAATTAGATATGATAATAATATTGCATTTAATTATAATGGAAGAAATATTATTACTCAGATGTTCTCTTAAAATATTATATCTAGCGACGATAAATTGCTTGATATAAACAGCAATATAATTTAAATAACGTACGAACGTACATTTAATAATAAAAACAGTCGAATAGAGTATTTTTTTTAGTCTGTGCGTAGAATTAGCTAAATTGTAATTAGACTAAGGTATACCGTACTTATTTATTATTAGCGCTAGTTTAATAAATAATTCTTTTGTTAATACAATTTTTATATGTCATTTAGCCCCCTAATGTCGAAAAATCAAAAAATTTCTTTTTATAAATGTTTGTCCATCGTTTGCCCACGAATGCCCCGTTGGAATTTTTGTTTGCTCCCGTCTAGTTCAAAAGTTATAAGCAATTCAATTTTGGGAGGGGGCAACTTCACACTAGCTCCCCAATGTTAAAAAATCGTTGTTTTACGTTTTATTTTAATATTATATTAATTTTCACGCGTTTTAGTTATTCTAAATGCATTGGTATTATATTATTACTAACTTATTGCTTCCTCATAGAGGAAGCTTTGTGATGGTGAAAAAATTTTTTTTGAGATTTTGATGGAAATAGGTTTAGAATGTTCCAAAATGACGAGAAATCACATTAGTAGAAAATGTCCGGAAGTATGTGTGCGTGTGCGTGTGCGTGTGTGTGTACGGATTTTTGTACATGTATCTACTTCTACAATTTTTTAGATACCGAGCTGAAATTTTGTACACAAGTAGAGCTACCCCTATTTCATATATAATTCTTTAAGATTTGGTTGATTAGATCCATTTTTATACGCGATCAAAGGTCCATAATATTAGGAATATTATGGACCTTTGATAGCGTTTATATTAAATGCATTTATATTAAATGCACAATTTTTTTTTAATGTTACGTATTTACACATATTTAAAAAAAGTCCACCTCTAACAAAAAACAAAAAAGGCCCAATATCTCAAAATTTGCGGAAATTAGAAAACCCACAGGCATTTATACTGTGGAAAAATTAAAACTTCCTTAAAATTAAAAAAAAATAAATTTTTATCAAAATGAGAGTAAATAAAAGGATTGTACTACCTTACTTGAGTGCCAAAATACAACGCGATACAGAATTAGAAAAAATAATTTAAAAGTGTGCAAATTAGAAAGTTGCACATTACTTCCATGGAAGAATTAACTAACCGATTGAAAAAAATGGAAATAAAAAATATCCGGAATTAATAGGGATTATTTTAATAAAAACATTAATTATTTAATTGATTTCTGTAATAGTATAACAGATATTAGTATAACAGAGATAAGTCGCAATAAAGCTTATCACAATAAAAAAAAGTGTGCAAGTTTCTACTAGCCCACTTAAAAACTAAAGCAATGTGCAGGTTTCTACTTGCACACTTAAAAACTATGAGGAAGCAATGTGCAAGTTTCTACTTGTACACTTTTTTATTTTTTACTGAATTTCAAAAGCTCGAGTTGATCAAACTGTAATACGAAATATTTTATCAAACTGATATCAAACTCGCAATAATCTTGATACAGTTGTATCGTACTATATTAATTTCTCACAACTGCTTAATCCGCTCACGATCTAACTTATAATCCTGGGAATTGAGATATGAGTGCCTGTTGGATCTCGCGGAAACATGAGCGCGGTTTCCTCCAACTTAGTCAATCCTGCTTGACCTGATAAACTCAAGAAGCGAGGCTTCTTGGATGGATAATCTTGCAGAAAGGTCGTTAGTCGGTAGCATCGAGATTTTTCTCATCTTTGCGTTGCACATTTATATACTTATCTGTTTTACCATTTTTTATATTTTTGTTCGAATTCAATCAGTGTTAATGATTACGAACGTCGGTCAAATTTGCGCGGTTAGCAGATGGAATTGTTCACATCGGGAAATATTACATAAAGTTGACGACCGAAAAATTGATTATTGCTACAGAATAGCAGTCGCGAAATAATAAATCAATCGATAACGTCGAAACATTTATGATAATCAACTTTTAACTTTGCGTATTAATAACTGAAATTACAAGAGAGTTTTTTATCTATATTCGTGATTTGATGCAGAATTAGGATTCAATTATTGATTATTCAATTATTGTTTATTTTAATAATTTCCACGATAAATGGAAATTGCATCCCAAAAAAATTGCACAATCTTTTACATATAAATGAAATTTTTTACTTGGAACAATAAAATTTGTATTGTGCTAGATTATTACATCGCTTCGTGAATTTAAATCTGTTTGTGTTTCACATAGAAGAATATAGTAGTCACGACGAGAAGATCAGATTTCCTAAAGTTGAACGACGCGACGTAATGCTTGCCTCTTCCTTTTAAATTTGATCTGAGAAAAGCGATAGATAAACTTGTAAGTTTACGAGAAAAGTATTCGGCGCTTTGAATCCGTAAAAAAAGGAAAGAGAGAAGTTTTCCTCTCGAAGTGCCGAAACAACACCGGAATACCGGACGAGAATTTTCCATTTTTCTCGCAAAGCGCATAAGTAAATTTAAATATTTTGTATCTAAATCCTAAAGCATCGCGTTATACAGAGGTGCGGATATGATTTCTTTTTGCTCTCGGATGTCTAAAATGAAGGCTCGACTTTAAAGGCTACGCTTCCGGCTGCGGATAATAGACTTCTCCGGAAGTTAGTAGAGAAGATTAATTTCAGCAGCATCGAAAAGAGAACAACGGGCAGGATACGTTAACGTAGAAATAACTCACGTTACGACAGTCCGTTCGAATCGTGCAGTACAAAAAAACTCGCGGTAGCGTTAGTGACGGAAGACAAAGGGGTAAATGGCATTTCAGTACGTCCCACGACAGTTATTATCGTCCTACATCGTGAACCGATGGAAAAGCGGAACAGTGACGATCTGCGAAATAAAAAAGGAAAAGAAATATGAGAAAATGGATCCAAGCGATTTGTCAAGCAAAATTTGCGGTTAAAGTAATCAAATCTTGCACAATGCATTACACGTCGCGTATTTTACGGCTTTAAAGAGTGGCTTGATAGGATATCTAGAGTTTCATACATTTATACAATATACATTTCATACGTGTGTGTGTGTATGTGTGATATTCAATCGTTATCTGTCGAGTTTATCCCGAAATTTTCGTCGGCAAAACGATGCAAAAGAAAATGCTTTCGCAACCTCTGCGAGCTGTAATATAATACAAATATTTTTCGCAACGTGAAAAGTTGACGAGGCGACAATTTTTCTATGTCAAGATTAAGAATTGTTATATTTCTTCATTTTTTTTACTGTTGAACGTTACAAAGCCGTTTTGATTTCTACAATAATTCTTTTTCTTATTCTCGTATCTCACATATATCTCATTTATTCACTTGATTTGTTTCAACGACTTCACTTGACTTTAATAAGCTGCGCGGAATAATAGCTTTAACTTTTTCCCCATTCCCTAAGAGCCTCAGTCGCTGTCGTGTGGTACCGTAGCGAGGAGTAGCGAGGCGGAAAGAAGAAAATGAGAGACGTTCTAAAACCGCGGCAAATGTTATCGCGTCCCATATCCGTTCGCCGGGCGGCGAAAAGGGCGGTTGGGGGGTGGGCGGGGGGGCAAGACAAGGGTTCGACCGAGGTAACGAAATGGTAGCACGAGGGATAAAGCGGTGCGCCTTTACCTGTCTACCACCTAGGATATGCATCTCGACGGGCGGATAGGCAATGCACCGCGGCTACACCCCATGAAGGCCGCAGCACGCTTGCGCGTAGGTTGCGCGCACCCCGTTCTCCACCCCCGTCTTCCTTCTTTGCCACCTCACCGCCACCCCCAGTCTCTCTCTCTCTCTCCTTCTCTCTTTCTCTTCGCCTATCTTTCTCTCTCTCTTCCGCGCAACGGCCTGTTCTCAGTTTGTGTCCCGGGTGGTATGCACACACCCCGTACAGTGGCACGGCGCGGCGTCCTCCGACTCGGTGTGCTCACCCTGTCCCACCCTGCCGTTCGCGAGCAGTGGTCCTCGTGAGAGCAGTTACGTCGTATCGTCCTGCCGCGTAACATCGTCGCGGCGGAGGACCTCGCGTCCGCGGAACCGCTTCGTCGACCTCCGAAATTGTTCCTCTCTCGACGACGTACGGTCGTCGGCTCGCTGACGCATCCGTGACGCAAATAAAGAAGCTTAAGCAGAGTAGAGGGGTACACTTGAGAGAGGGGTTGTTGACTGAATCGATAAATTAATTTAAAAGCGCGCGGAGAGTGTAAACACGCGCAATGCGGAGGAAGGAACGAGGGATTTAATCTGAAACACGAAAGCAGACGAAAAATTTCAAGTTGCTATATAAATAATTGGAGAAAGATAAAATATTCTAACGAGGATCGAGAGTAACAGCGGATTTTGGAAAATCTTGAAAGTTGTGAATTAAATGGTGGAGAGTGACAGGATTCGTTGCTTAAAAAGTAAATTTGGTGAGAATCGATTAACGATAATGGAAAGTAATAAACGATAAATAGCATTCTCGGAGAAAGTATCGTAATAACGAATTCCATTAACTAGGCGTGAAATGTTTCATTCAACTAAAATATTAATTGTACATTAATACAAAATGAAAGTCATGTACACTAAACTCTCAAAGCACTAAACATTCGAGCTCACTATGATATTCTGTTCTACACCGAAGATTATAAGTTTATTATCGAGCAACAAATCCTGGTCCTTCTTATTATTATTTCCATTTCGTCCCTGAAGTATACGATGTCGCTGCGCGCCACGGATCGAAGATTGATCGAAGAGAACGCGTCGCGTTAGGAAAGCAGCATTTTGAGAAAAAAAGAATATTTCGCAACGAATATCACGTAAAATTGAGCGAATAATTCGTTAGAATAATTCGTGATCGGATTACATTATATCGCCAGAAGAAAAGCGAAGGCGCAAAATGTCTAGAGTGACAAATAATCAGCGCAATCGTGGGAGCGGGGAGAACGCTCCCTCTATGTAGAATCTCGTAGGGATCAATCGACGATCTCGGATAGCGAAAGAGGAGCAGCTGGACCGTTAATAAATTTAGTGTCTCATTCATATGGATGAACAGCGGGGATCGATGAAGATGATCGTCGTCGTTCGTCAGCCGGGTGCCCGCGGAGAGCACACAGTTGCCGGTCCTCATCGATCAGAATGCACCATTAGATTGCACGGCTCTCGGCGACTCTAAAACTCCGCCGGGTCAAAGTCTTCCAAATTGGATCGACCGTGTGCCAAAACGTGCCAAAATCCGCAGAAAACAGTAACGGGCCAGGAACACATATTCGCTCTTAACGGACCGAACGTTCAAAACCCCGGTGGCGGCCGCGCGGTAACTCACACTCGCTTTAAATACCGAGCACGGAAAATCGATTCCTCGGTCAGGCGTACGCGATTTTTGTGTGTAGTTAGCGTGATCCAGGTAGAAACGCGATACTCGGACCTCGCAGAGATGCGCATATTCGTCTGGAGGCATTGCGTGTCGTTGGACGGTAAGAGAAAGTGATCGCATCATTGATATCCCAGCACGAAGTTTTTGGCTCAATAATGACGATTGCTGATGATCGCTGCCCGTTTCATATCACGCGTCTTTCATGCCAATTCTTAACATTCCGATGTCGGTGTCTAAAGCACGCAGCTGTGGCTTAACAATATACAGGAATATTTACAGCAATTATTAGCAACTATATTAAAGGTTTCTTATATTCTAGAAAGATTATTTCTTATATTCTCCTCGAGAAAGAATGAAAGATATCATTGAGTAAAGCATGGGATTTAATACGAGTAGTAGAAGAGAGATTTATTTTGTTGCAGCTAATATATTTGGAAAGAACATATTTGGATTTAACGCTTCACGTGAATATATAAACTTTACGTAGCTCAATATTATCTTTTCATTATATAAGAAATTTTTTATATAAAAAATAGTACATTGTCACGTTTTAATCATAATCCTTAAAATAGCGCGGATATCGGAAGGTTAATTTCTGTAGCGAATTCGCTGATAGTGTAATTCGATGCTAATCAGTAAATTAAAACGAGGTAAAGTCGTAAAATTTATAAATAATTATATCGACGTAAATTAAGTAAAATTTAGTAAATTGAGAGTGGCCGTATTTGAAAATCTCGTGCGCGTCATTATTGACCAAAACTCATTCTTTCTTTTCTGCAAAAAACAGACAATTTGCTGAAAAATATAATAGTTGAAATTGTCGATTTTTGTTTGTGATGATTTGTAGGTGATTCTGTGACTGCTGCAAATTACACTAACAATGAGTTAAAAAAAGAACGTTGAGAAACTTCACCGTTATTGTCCGGCTATTGTCGGAGCGTTAGCAATACGTTTTCGAATGCACGACATTTCTTCGCTTTTTCCTATTCTTACGCTGACGTATGCATATCGCGCATTGCGATACCTGCATTTACTTCGCAAGAAACTTGACTGGCACGTCTAAAATGAATGCCGCAAAGTTTGGAAGATTTCAAACTCAGAAAGTTTCGCGTTACGTTGTATGTAAATCGCGTCTCGCATCTTTTTTCGTTCCGCTATATAACTCGTTTCCGTTTAGCGAACTTTTTTTTTAATACAACTAGGAGAGCATATAACTCATATGATATGAGGGAAATTTTTAGGTAAAATGCGGTATAGGAAAAAACAAATTCGAAGACTATGACTCGTTCTATTTTCTCCGAATATATCTATTGTTATCTTGTTCAGAGTGCAGCTTTCAATTACTTCAGTTTTCATTGTTTTCTTATAAATAAGCGGAAATGACTGTACATACAGAAAAAAATGTTAAAATGTTGGATTAAATTTCTTAACAAATTGAATTTATAGGAAACAGAAAAACATGAGTAAAACAATTCGAGGAAATTTATTATATGATAAGGTACTTGATTTCTGAGCACCCCTAAAAGATTTAATTCTTTACGAAAGAAAAAAGTAGTGCTTGATTAATCAGATTTTGTAATACAAATTTATATTTGGGTCTAATTAACAAAGTTACGGCGATAATATCTTTCCACCGAATTCTTCCAAACGCTTTATTACAAACACAGAGTTTTCTTTTCTTTCATTCATAAAAATATTACGGCCAAGTGCTTTTGTCTTAAACAGCATGTGGCATGTCGCGAATACCGCTTTCACAAAGTTTCGTGATATTTTAAGGACCTCTATCCACTTTGCCTTAAAAAGGGTTAAAAGATTTGCCTGGTAGCTTTCTAGAAGTTGTCCCCGCGTGAAAATGAGATAATATGAGTGACAGAAACGGCGTTGCTTCACGAAAGCATTCGAGGCAGATTGGGCTCTGTACTTTTTGTTTTCTCGTCATTCCGGTGTCACGTTGTACGGCGTCGACCTAATTGCGGTGCACCTTCATTTATTTCGGCTGACGCAATTAACGATGTCCCAGTCATCCGTCCGCGATGCTAATTAGAATATTTCACCGAGAAGTAAAGCAAGGGAAATTTGCTGAATTTTGTTTCGCGATTATTAAACGTTTCCGCACGAGACGCGTTACGTTTTCGCATTCCGCACGACGCGCCGTAAACGTTAATTTCGTTCAGGAAATGGGTTTTTCAACAACACTCATGTGGCGCGGCGCCGGCCGCTTGTCAATTTGCATTTTGCATCGATTTATGTCTGCACGTTATTATTGCGTTAGAGCAAGTTTCTTTTATTTGCTGTTTCAAAATGTCGTTGTGTTTTACGTGTCATTTCTCCGCTCGTGGCACTGACGAGAATTTAAGACACGTAATGGTTTTCATATTGCTTTGCGTACAGTGCTAATATAGAGACGAAACGCGGACTAGTCATCGTGAGAGAATTTAACGAGCAAATAATGTCTTACTTCACGATAATGATGCGAACACACGACGAACGTATTTGCCGTAGTACGGAAATTTCCTATGCTACTTCGCAATATCGTGACCTGCTTATTGTACGCTTTCATCTAAACTTTTGCAGGAGCAATAGTCATATCGGGCTATTTTCATTTCTCATTTTGAGTCATTTATGATTATCGATCTGCCTTACAAGACGGTTGAATGACGGTTGAATAATAACGGTTGAGTGATATTTACTGACAATCATAAACTCATAAAATTGTAGCATAATAAATTGAATAAAATTGAAATGTAGGGAAACTCTCTTGAAGCCATAGTTTTTTTTAAATATAAACAAATGGAAATTTAGTAAAAATTTTATACTAGAGATATATTAAATTTATATGAAATACGAAATTATTGTATTTTTTAAATTTTGTACTCACAAAAGTAATGTCTACTTTAATAGTTTATTTTTCGAAATATAATAATATATATTAAACTTGGTTGAAAACATTTTTTGTTTCCCATTGTATTAATATACATAATTACGTTTCTATTAATATACATATTTATCATTAATGATAGATAATTGCATTTAACAATGTTTACCGAGCGCAGTGTTACAATAATAAATTCATCGATGAAAGTTTCCGTCTCGGAGATAAGTTATTTCTACAATTTTATTACATAAACACTATCATGCAATAAACGTGGATGCAATAAACAATACGAAACCATGAGGTTACCGTTATGCGAGCGACTTTTCAACATATAATACTTTGCGAACATACGGTATTATTCATCCCCAAGAGTATCTTCGAATATATCAGGGATGCTTACATTTCCCTTAGGTAGAAGAGATCTTAAATTGATGGTGTAGGCCTTGGGGTATGTGTGCAATGAATAAATTGTCTCATGCGGTTACTTTACGACAACGGTAATGCGGATATAGAGATGCACTTCCTGCTACATGAGCGGCCGTTTATAGTACACCATCACGGTGACCCAGTTACGGAAAATGTGTTTTGATCCCGACAGCCTTCGTATTATACCACTTCGTGCCTCGAAACACGAAACCGCTAGAAATCTTTCTCAATATCTAAAATCGCGGATCGATCGCAATCTTTATGTCTCTCATCATCCACGTTCAAGAAATAACGCAGAAAAGCGCTACTGCCATACACAAACGTAACTGACTCTAAAATATTGGTCTATAAACAAAGATAAAAGATTAAAAGTTTTTTTAAAAGAAGAAGTTTAACATTATAGATAAATTTCAATATAATTGAATATGAATATAAATTTAATTAAATTGAAGTGTTTGTGTATATAATGATACGCATCCTTAGTGGTTAATTAAATTGTTTTGCAAGCTCGATATATAGAATTATAATTAACTTTTAATTGTTACATAAATTTAATGCGTTATTGCTGAACTTTAAATGATTGTATCTGAAAGTTTATCTTACAATTAGTTTCCTTTTAACTTATGAAGCTTGTTTCCTTGATTATGATATTGATATGACCACTAATAATTATTGATTATCCTTGTTGATTTTCCAATACAGACATAGTTCATGTGTTCTAAAAATATTAATGTCGCATAAATTGTACACTGAGAAAAAAAATTGGTTGTACGGACTAATTTCGTTTAGTTGGCGAAAAATTTTGTTAATTCAACAGTTGTTTAGTTTCATTGAATAAGCAACAGTTAATTCAACCAAGTGATACAGATGTATTGCATGAAAATTGCTGGACTAAATTATTTTGTTCGAAATA
>NJRP01000147.1:264864-276493 GCA_003063835.1 Aphaenogaster floridana | reverse complement strand
GACAAAAATATTATGTTGTAGGAACTGTACATCGTTGTACTGAACTCTCTGTTTTGATGGTTTGAATAATGCTTTGTTTACCACATCAACAAATTATTTCGTAATATTCAACTTATATTTATTTGAACGTATCGGACTAAATAATTTAGTTCGGCAAAACAAATTTTGCATTTTTCAACCAATTTTTTTTCTCAGTGTACGGAATGGATTGAATATATGCTTCTTGTGTGAAGTGACAATTAGTTAAATTAGCAACGCACATCTATAGTAGCTAATGTCAATTAATGATACAGTAGGTTGTTTAGCCGCATTGATTAATATACCTAATAGATACACACGTAACCTATAATATAGATAAACAATGTAATAAAATAAAATAATTGACTGTGTAGCACAACAAATTGCAACGATAATGCCACAGAAGCGTTTGTCTAATTATATGTATGTATATTATGGCATTTTGTGCCAATTCGATGATGCGAGAACTTTGACATCTGTGTTTCGAACACAACAATAGTATCATGTTATTCGTAACTTGCGAATGATCTCCATTTAACTCGGTCTAAACAGACACGTTCCGCATGGTTGCCTCTCTGTAATGATCCAATTAGATACTTGGCACATCAATATAAATTTCCTCCCACATCCTTCCCCTCTTTCTGATGCAGTTTTCTCGGCAATAACTCAGAGGCAAATAACAGGGAGGCACGAACGCGGTGTATAGTTTGCTAACGTTTAAGCCTGTCTTCGCTCCGCAAGATGAATTTCGACGTTGCTCCCTGCAAGACTAAACTTGCCACGAAACTTACCGAGACCGTGTAAATAATACATTCGCTTCACGACAATTTATTCTGACTCGCGAAAGGCTAATTAGCTAAATGATAAGATATTTCAATAAATAAAATGAAAAATATTGTAACTAGAATGCTGAGGGACGCAGGGAGAAACACCGAAAGTTGAAAAGCCATTGCAATTATAAATTATGGTGAATGTAAAACATGAAAATGTAACGAAAATAATAACATATCTATTGTATGTTAATTTTATATTGAAATAATATAATCAAATCTTGGTAACACAAGAAAATTTTAACATGGACGCACGATTTTTTACTGTGTAGCGTCTCCATATACTCGAAACTTTGGTCGACCAATGCCGAGGGGTTGTGAGATCCCCAAACTAGTACTAGCTCCAGCTATGAACATCCGGCATTATCAGTATCGATTTTTTGCGCATTTTTAGTTACAATTACTTTCCGTTGCTATTTCATCACATTGTTGGAAAATTTGTGTACTTTTGCGAAAAAATTTGCTGGTTAAAGTTTTTGTGTTAAGTAATCAACACATTCATAAATTTAACACATGTCTGCTTTGTTAACTGAACTTAACAAATATAAAGCGGTGTCTACAATGAGATTTTAAGTCGTACGACTTAACATATTGACCAATCACAGTTGAGCATTCTAAAAGTAAGACCGCAATTTTGATTGTAATTGGTCGATATGTTAAATCTTACGACTTAAAATCTCATTGTAGACACCGCTTAAAATGTAAAATTATTAAAATGATTTTAAAAATATGTTAAAGTAATACAATTTGCACATATTTATTAAATGTGTTAAAATTTACAGAAAAAGAGTGTTGATTTTACTCTATAATAGAAATGAGGGTGACTGCGTGTTACTTATTACCATTCTTATATGAAAAAAACATTTCTTATATGTTAATTTCATCATAAAAGTTATGTTAATTGTACACACAATTAACTTTAAATTACGATCAAAATTACATTTCTTTTTTGTTGAAATATCAATGTTACCATTTAACACATCCATATTATGTTAAATCAACACAAAAATTTGAGTGGACCGTTTGGGACATATGATTTATGTTAAATTTAACACAAATTTTTCATCTGTGCAGCCATTAAGATTGCCTGTACACGCAATGGAAAGCGTTTCTCCTTTTAAAACTTTTATATTCGCGACATAACTAGCAGGTGGTTGATAAAACTTTCGGGCGATGTATACGACGGAAATGTTTTCTGTGCCAATCGTGATTGATCGTTTGTCGTATTCGACGTTGTAGTTATCGTTCGATTGATTTTCAACCGTGGGTTCGGCGGTGACCTAATTGCGGTAGAGCTGCCACCACGATTCGATCTTGCGAGACAATTAAACGACGGATTTTGCGGGGTAGAATATGGAATATCTCCAAACATATTCCTCGCAATATTGCGAGTATAATGGACTCGTTAATGGACTGCTGAAACGTCATCCTGTGAAGGAATTAACAATGCAGTTCCAACCAGTTAAATATATGCTATTGAATGTATATTTTCTTGCATTATATTTTTACGCGGAATACGATTTTAGAACGCTCATTAGTCTTCGAATGATTTATTTGTCTGCGTCTTGCGATTTAATTTTGTAAGCTTTTATTTGCATCCTACTTCGCGCACGTGGTTACGTCGATTCTTAACAAAACTTTTTATTAGTAAACTAATTTAAAAAATTCACAATTTTGAAAATGGGAACATTGCGAAGAAATTTTGCAGAAATATACAACAAATATAGATATACTATACTTGTTTAAGTGATATCGACAAATCTGGTTGACAGATCACACGGTTTATGATATCATGGACATATCCTTAAATAGGCTTTCCAAGCGTGATATGCGCCAGTGACCTAATTGCGATAAGGCCGGGATGTTTCGACCTTTCGAGATAATTAAGTGACTAATTTTATGATTTATGAATTGGTCTGCACATCTCGGTTTAATAAACTCCGTTTCTGGAGTGCTTATGAAAAAAGAAGATACACGTCCGCATTTATTTTAAGGTATATATTTGAAATCGATGTAGCGGACAAGGGGGCGCATTTGAATAATTTAAATATCCTGCAGTAAAATATTATCTGTATTTCTTAAGAATGCAGAAACTTCGCTCTCGATAAGCGTAAAAAAAGCCCTAAGAGTTTCCTATTGTGGTGCACACGATATCGGAATTGCTCATATCTACCCCTCTGTTTACGTGCACTCCCTTGTCGTTTACGATTTACAGGCGCAACAGCAATATAACTTATATGGTAATAGGATTGCGGGAAGGTTTTATGTATGCATAGGCACATTTACATAAGTCCAACTTTCCGTTTGTTCTTATAAATAATGTTGATTAAATGGCTGTCACCGCGCACAATTCATAAGCGTTTACATTAAACGCGGGGTTTTTATTCGTGAAGATGTGAAGTGCTAACCATCACTGGAATTATAAGTCATGAAAAATGGAGGTCCCCTCGTAAATTAAGCGCAAAAGGAATAGCATTCTAATTAAAAATTGGTTTTCAATTTAAGATAGGCAGGATAGGCTTACTACTAAAAGAAATTTAATTATTTAATAGAAAGGATTTTAATTGGCGGCTTAGTTACTGAAATATCGAATATTCATTTGGCGAGATTGTAAAAAGTGACACTTCCAATTGTGCAAAATTGATTTTACAAGGAAGAAGTCTATATACATATATTCTTCTATTCGACAATTCCGCGTTACGTGATATACGAGCACGATCGATGTCCGCTATAACGAGCACAGAATTAAGTTCGGGGGAAGGGATTAAGTTTCGAGGCGATGCACGTTTTACCTTGAAAGTCATCTCCTGGCGAGCGTTCATCCGAGCCGGCGGCATGCAGACGGCCTTTAAATTGATCTCCTCCGCCGTGACCCACGTCGGTGACCTAATTGCGGCGCCGCTCGCCGCGCCGCGTTCCGATCCTTGCGGATAAATTGCGTTCGCCGCGCGGAGCCGGGCCCCTAATTCAGCCGATGCCTCGGAGGCTTCGTTGAAGTTAATCTATCCGCGTTCCCCGCTCGCCACCTGATGGAAAATGCACGAGAGCGCGAGCGTCCGTGCTGTAAATGTTTTAACAGGCCTGAGTGCCACGGGGTTGCATGACGGCGGCGGTGGCCTCTTCGCGCCTAACCAGCTGGGAATTTTCTGACGCTTCCGTTTCTACGTATGGCCTACATCTCTAGATTATGCTTTTGCTGTACGAAGTTGCCGCACGGAGTCGGCTACTTCGTCCCGAATGTCATTTACTTTCAACAATAATTTAGGACTCTCAATTTTAAGAACAATAACTTTGTCATCAACTCCGTCGCGATGTGGTTCATAATAACGCAAGAGGTAGAGCGAGAGAAAAGTGGTTACGGTTTTGTCCGCTTTTGATAATCCGCGTAAGCCGCTTTTAACAAGGTATTAACGAGTCTAAAAAGAACCCATTTTGATCTTGCAATTCTTCCCGAAAGCATTGTCCTTTTTCTCTCTCACGGTCTCTCTTATATATATATTTTTTTCTATTTTTAATATCTTTTAAGTTCAATTGGATTACACACACCTCTTGCGCGAAATGCCGCGTATAAAAGATGAGTCGCATTAGAACAATGAAACGAGAGAGAATAAATTAATTGCAGTGTCATCAGGAAGAAAGGGGCAACCTCAATTTCAAGGATGATAATTAAATTCATGCTCGTTGCTGCGCGTCTCGTCAGGTTCCAAGAAAGTCGTCTCGCGCGACAGCGCCGTGAAAGGATTCCATCAATTAGAATCGCTTTAAGAGACGCGTGTAATCACCGCGCGAAATAAAATCGGCACGCGGATCAATCCGACGGAAAGAGCGACAGTCGTTCGATAAATTGAAAAAGCAAGAAAGAAAGGAGGAGAGAGTGAGAGAGGAAAAAACAACGGGTTACGACAGTCGAACAATCGTCGAACGGCTTCAAAGGCATTATTGGCGCAGCACGGTTTTCCCCATTCGCCGCATCATTCCGCGACGAGTGCATCACGCGAGACGGCCGTCTCAATGGCCATCTCCACTCGCGGATGAGAGAAACGGGCGAGAAAGAAGTAACGGACGGTCGCGTCATCGTGCCCGACGAGGACCGTAAGAAGGCCGCGAGACCGTCGTCTTGGAGAAGTACATCTGAATAATTGAAACCCGACCGCGGCGTCGCGGCCTCGGTCGATCTAATCGACGATCACTCCGTTTCTTTCCCGCGATACGAGTTGAAGCCTCCTCCTCTCTTTCTCTCCCTGTCCTCATCTTCCGTTCGCACCTGCTCTCGCGCCTCTCTCACCGCGGCACTTTGCAGATATTGCTTTTATTCTGGCGCGCTGATGTTACCGCCGAGTTTCCGTTTTCAATCCTTTTAGCTTTGTACGAAATATGGCGCGCGTGTAAGAGGATCTAGCATACACAAGATTGTACAAGACGAAAACGAGCTTGAACCAGCTTGAGCTATGATAAGTGAAGATAGACCGATATATGTGACTAACTTAAATGTACGGATGTAGTATGGGTCTTTTACGATTGAGCTGGATCTTTATGCCTAATAATATCTCTGTGTATGAATTTACTCGTATATATATTTCTCAGCTTGAGCTAGCTGCCCAAAAATGTTAAGTAGTTCGTTCTTAGAATTATGTCACGTCCTGCGGAGTTCAAAATTCTTTTCTGTTATTCAATTCTGCGTCCAATTATGTTACGTCCTGCGGAGCTCTAAGAATTATTCCGTGAAAAGGTAAAGTAAACGGAGCCCGACAGGTTCGCAAACGTTTTGAAATTTATTATTCTAAGTATACCGAGCGTATACTTAAGGTATACTACTAGCGGTCTGAAGAAGAAAGACCGGGCGGAGCCACAATCGGGAGCGGCTTGAGAGAATTTTTACGCGAACAGAAGGAAACGAAGTAACGTATAGCCGGCGCGGATGGGAAAGGCGGAGAGAAAGGAGGACGAACGAATGAAGACAAAAGGAACGGCCGGTATCTGGGCTCGGAGGGCCTTTCCGTCGTCCCGTAAGCTTCCTATTCTTCTGCTCTCTCATCCGAGCGCCGAGCTACGTGCTCAGAAGTCGCGAGCAGCGGTCGGCTCTCAGCTTGTTCCGTTCCGTTCCGTTCGAATCCCCAAAGGGAGCCAGCTTCTCTCCTCGCTCGCGGCCTCTACTTCCGTTACCCTTCCATGAAAGACATATCCTCTAGTTTAGAGAATACGAACCCCCCATGGTGCACCTCGCACGATGCACCTCTTCGGGTCGTCGTAAATTTGATGAAAGTGCCGTCCTCGCCGACGATACGACTCGGGAAATCTTGTTGGCACACTACAATGGACGTACCTCCATCTGTGTATGCGAAGTGACATAGCGCTCGTTGCGCGATGTGTTTTAATTACAATTTACCGCCTGAAAAGTTCATTCATTTGGACCTCGTGTGCTCCGCGTATAATTTCGGACAAACCGACGTTGCATATTACGGTCGAATTTACACTACGAAATGAAATTCAGAAACAGCATCCAATACGGTTAATGCAATACGTTCACTTGACGGTGGACTGGACGATTGGAAAGTGGAAGACAAATTTAATTTTCATATATTCCTATTTAATATTTCTATATACTTTAAAAGATCCGTGAAACTTTATTTATAAAAATTTAGATTTTTATTGAAACATTAAAGTAGCTTAAAGTATTAATTCAACATTACTGTTACGTGATAATTAGACAAGATTGTATAATTAGCTATTTATATTTTTACGCAGATTATATTTTCCCCATTAAATGAATTTCGTTGCATTATAAAATATTATTGACGATATATGGCAGAATATAATTACCATTTCTACTAAATAATTCAGAACACTGTGAAACTCGGAATCCATCTTAATTTTTTAGATATTTCCTGGAATTCCAATAAGATCCCAGTAAGAGAGTTGTTTTACTTTCTTTTTGTTGTAATATAATATAAAAAAATGTGGCATATATATATATATATATATATATATATATATATATATATATACAGGGTGGGCCATTTTAATCAATACACGTAATTATCTTCCGAACTATTTGTTATTCGAAAAAATGTTTTAAGTAAAACTTACTTTGTTTCGAGGGGGACATCTTATGATAGACACAAGTTTTTTCTAGGTGGAGGCGTTTCGGAGATTTGAAGGTGACCTTTGATTTTTAAATAGAATTATATGATTTTTAAAATATAATATGATGCCTTTAGTTATTCTGCACATAAAAGTATTAAGGTAAAGTTATCTCAATAGTTTGCGAGACATTTTACATTTTATTCTGATATATTTTGACATGAAATATAAAATATTATGTAAACTATTTATTTATTGATAACTGTACCTTAATACTTTTATGCATAGAATAGTGGGATGAATCAATTGATGTGAGGAAAACACATAGTTGCTTTTCAAAAAAATATGTAATTGCATATTGCAAATTGAATAATTTATTTTTAAAGTAACCATGTGTTTTCCTCACATCAATTGATTCATCTTCCTATTCTATGCATAAAAGTATTAAGGTACAGTTATCAAAAAACGAATAGTTTACGAGATATTTTATATTTCATGTCTAAATATGCCAGAATAAAATATGAAATATCTCGTAAACTATTGATTTTTTGATAACTTTACCTTAATACTTTTATATGCCAAATAACTGGAGGAAAAAAATCATGTGATTTTATTTAAAAAAACAAAGGTCACCTTGAAATCTCAGGAATACCTCCACCTAGAAAAAACCTGTGTCTATCATAAGATGTCCCCCTCGAAACAGAGTAAGTTTTACTTGAAACATTTTTTCGAATAACAAATAGTTCGGAAGATAATCGCGTGTATTGATTAAAATGGCCCACCCTGTATATTGTTATATTGTAATAATTATATTATCTGCTTTTATATCAAATCAACGTTCATATAAATCATATATATGATAGGATTTCAAAGGATTTAAAACATAGTCAGAATAACATTTCCGTTTATATTTTAAGGAAATTTATTTCTTCGACGAGAACAAATTTCCATTATTGTTATTTTAATGAATATAACATAGTAAAATTTTTATTCTTGATACAACTATTATAAAACAATCTAAAAAATTTTTAATCAACGTGAAAATATATCGTAACAATAATATTGCGCCTTTCGTGCATATTATATATTCCCCGTTATCGTAATAATAAATTCGAAGCCAACGTGTGAATATAAAATCAATAAAAGGATTTCATGGAAATGGTGAGGTAAAACGCGTTAATGCTGGATAAAACCAATAGTACAGTGAATCGACATAGTGCAGGATATGCTGAAGATTTATTGTCGATTTTCTCGCGGTTGGAGGTACCGGCTGATGCACTTATTTGAGCCGAAAGGAACGAGATGAAGTCAGACGTGCGTTAAATCCGAGCCAAAAAGACCACGGGCGACTTTGCTGAAATATCGACAGTCTTCGGGAACATGAAAAATGTTGCGATTAAGAAGCAAGTTATATACTAGTAGAGCTATCGCTATATCTAATCTATCTAGATTAATTTAGTACATATCTTCTATTGATTTTTCAAAGCTCGATGTTCCGTGTGACTGATCTTACGATGCTAATAATTTCCGACATTTTTCGAGAATTTTATTTTTAGCAATTTGCGATCTCTCTCTTAAACTTAAAATTCTAAAATTCCCGTTCTTGGAATTTCAGATAGGACAGTTTAATTCGAAAAATGAATGTGAATGAGTATGCTATTCGCAAGATGAAAACTTCACTCTAACGTAAAATAGTTTTTATTAGATTTTAAAGATTATAAAATATGTTAGGTAAGTATTGATCCCTTTAGGATATTAACTTTCGCTTTTCTTACACATAGTTACTCTAATTTAACTTTATCTATTCACTTTTATTTTTATAAAATACATGCTTCGTATGTAAAATACACACTCTCGCACGCTCACATTTTTATATAATACATGCTTCGTATGTAAAATACACACTCTCGCACACATTTTTATAAAATACATGCTTCGTACACAGAAAAAAAATGATGTATCAACAGCATTAAGTCTAATTGGAAATAATCTTGTTAATTCAATAACAATTTTAATAAAATAAAATCATACGTATTTGTTTCATTAATAATGTTATTGAATTAACAAAATTATTTCCAATTAGACTTAATGCTGTTGATACATCATTTTTCTTTCCGTGTATGTAAAATACACACTCTTGCACGCTTACATTTTCATCTCGCTGACGTTCGCTCGTATGCTCATCTACTTCCTCGTTCGCACGCGCCGCATTTTATTACAGAATAAGTTTAACGACTTACCCATTCGTTTAACTCTCGCACAAAGATATGCACGAGTTTTTTAACGACATGTATAACAGTTGTTAAACTGCAATACACGATTCTTCGCACGCGTAAAAATAATGCGCCGGAAAATAAATTTAAAAATGTAATGAACGCCTTATTTAAAATACTTTACGAGAATTTAGTTATTCTCTAATCGTTATGACAAAAGCAATCGCAGTATATATGTAATGTCAAATAGTGTGATAATATGATTAATCTGTAGATATAGCTGATTTAAAACTGCAAATATTGACGCACTCATTGAAGACTCTGAAAGCCTCGGTAATGAAATGTAGATTCATAATCAGCACTTTAATGTGCACAATATGCAGTATTTGAAATGTACGCTATATTACTAATGGTAATGGATGTAATATGCTGTCCACAATTTAATGACATGACATCCACAATATTATATAGTCGCTAACCTGATTTTCGCGATTACGCGTTAAGCGATTACAGCGGCTCATCGACAGACTAATCGAAAGGTCACACATGCATGTTATATTTATAACGTGCATCGGACGCACCAAAGCTTACGCATTGATTTTTAATTACATTGTGCATTAACGCTATCAATAATGTAAAAACTCGTGGAATTTGCGCCAGTCTCGTTCACGAGGATTCGATTTTGTTTGTAATAACGACAAATACAGAAACATCGTATCATAAATTATCCATCTTTTTCGTTTCAACCTTTTTCATAAACTGGAAGCTTTTATTTTCGGCATCTGGACTGGATTTTATTTCAATTTTCTATTTCTATTTGCGAACTCGGTTGTAAAAATTCGTGAGAAATTAAATTTTTCGGAATTCGCGTTATCTTCAAAGTAAAGAGCTCACAAGGCGTGCGTGTAAAAACGAGTGCAGATTAATCTTCGACATTTTCCCACGGTCGCCTATCAGTAATTAACAAAATTTCAAATATCCGATGCACGTCAGGTAGACAATTCGAGTTGCCTTTCGCGCGAATTGCAAAATTCTTTGAAGATAAAATAAACAAATACCGATAAGTTTAGCGTGAATGACGTGACGAGGCTTGTAACCACGGGCGGCAAGCAGCGAGCTGCGATATCGACGTTGGCGCTCGCAGGAACTCCGTTCCTTCCGCAGTAAAGACTGGCCTGGGCTTACCATTCGCATGCCCGCTCCACTTACCCAGGCCGCAAATGTGCTTCGGATAAAACGCGCCTCGGATCGCTACTGCTCCACTCGTGCAAACATCGGTATCAATATTTGTGCAGCTAGCTCTCCCAAGATAGCAAATTCAATTTTTGTAAAAAAAAAAAAACACTTGTGCTGCATGTAAAAATCTGTTGTAAAAATAAATTCGACTAGAGCACATGGCGTTCTCAAAGAACGTCGAAATACGTTTTCGACACTTAAATCCGCATTGTTCTCAAAATAAATAAGTGTCACGTCTGAGTGTACGTGTCGTGTATCGTCCGTTTTTGGGTCAACACATTTAAGTGCTTTACCCGGCATTTGGACAAAGGGTTGGGTAGTTATTTGGTGAGATGTCGAAATCTATATGTTTCGTATCGAGGATCCGATTCGGGAATGGTTTTATAATTAGGATAATTAATTTGGAAATCGACGGGAGTTATTTGGTAAGGAAAAGGTTCTTGGGGATCTTCCGGATCGTGGTTTGGTTCTAATTCGCGGAGTTTTACAAGGATTGGGAAAGGATCTTGATTTAAAGCAAACGCCTGTTTTGCTTGGAAGTTGAGCCGCTTAATTTGTACGCGCTTCCCGCTCTTCCGGACATTGAAGGAAATGACTCTGATCACTGCAAATCCAAGCGTGTTATTTAGCTGAAGCTCTTCTTACACATTTCTTGCCGTTTTAAATCATGTCATTTAACACGATTAAACGTATTAATTTTTAATTTTAACTCAACTGAAAAAAACACATTTTCAGTAAACGTAAACAATTAGGACTAAAACTAAGCAAAATGTATTGGCTAATAGGCAGAAATTCGCAGTTGACACTAGAAAATAAAGTACTATTATACAAAACTATACTAAAACCTATTTGGACATATGATATACAACTCTGTGGCACTGCTTCAAACTCCAACATCGAAATACTACAAAGATACCAATCAAAGGTCCTTAGGCTAATTACGGACGCCCCCTGGTATGTCACCAATGACATACTTTATCGAGACTTAAAGATACCAACTATCAAAGAAACAATCAAAGAATATTGTCTGAGATATCGCGATAGACTAAATTAGCATCCCAACATCTTCGCTGGCAACCTTATGCGAGAAAGAAGAATAGTACGAAGACTCAAGAGAAAGATACCTACAGACCTACTAAAATAATAAAGCTAATAATTCTATGGAATAACACACAGGAATGGCATATTCAAGAAAGTGAATATGTATATGTATTGTACAAGGATATGACAGTGGTTATATACCTTTCTTGA
>NJRP01000147.1:223449-238708 GCA_003063835.1 Aphaenogaster floridana | reverse complement strand
AATTGCTTATTATAACTTTTAAACTAGAGGGGGGCAAACAAAAATTCCAACGGGGCATTCGTAGGCAAACGATGGGCAAACGTTTGCAAAAAGAAAAATTTTGATTTTTCGACATTGTGGGGCCAGCGTGAAGTTGGCCCCTCCCCCAACATTGAATTGCTTATAATTTTTGAACTAGAGGGGGGCAAACAAAAATTCCAACGGGGCATTCGTGGGCAAACGTTTGCAAAAAGGAAAATTTTGATTTTTCGACATTGGGGGGCTAACTTCACACAGGTGTTAATTGACGCTCGAGGAAACACGCGGCAATTTGGAGACATTTTACGCACGCTCGCTCCGCTTCTGTGTTCGTTATTTACTGTCTAATAATGTGTTAACAATGTTTAAGAATTAGTGCACACTTAGCGTCTAGAACATAACTCATAGATGAATATCTCACATTGCATAATGACATCGTTACATCATCAATATCTTATCGAGAATACCGATCCCTTTACGCCGCTATTTCTACCTTCGCACGCTATCGTTATTCGATACATACGTTTGTTCGCGTTTTTCTCGGAGTCTGTCTCCGTTAAAGAAATCTAAAAGGGATTAAATCCGCTCCGCCGACCGGGATGGAACGCGAATGACGAGGGGTGGGCGCGATGAGATCGGGGAAGGTCGGCGCGGGAACCGATGCCGATCGTACGAGCCGTCGAGGATATCTCGAAATCCCGGTCGTTCGTGTCGCACGAAGAGAGAGATTTTAAGGGCTTCCTCTCCCTCGTGCCCCGTACGCTCTTGGCGATGGCTGCGGCACGTACACGCGTATGCGTCGAGTGCGCCGGGCCAGGTAGTCCGCGAGTGCATCAGCGGATCACGCCACGTACGTGCGACGCGGTCGTCGTCGCCTGGCACACAACCTTCCTTGTGGCCCCCCTCTCTTTACTTCGCCTCTCTCGCTTTGCCAGCCTCTCGTGTACACTCGCGTATTTTACTTTGGAGCATAAGCTACGAGTAACTCGACTGAGATGGAGGGCCGGGCGAGGGAGGGCCGCTATTGTTCGCGGCATTGTCTCGCCGCGCGTTTACCCCGCACGACGGCGATTATCCCGGTATGCAGTAAACGTTGCACTATCCATCTCCCCGCCTACCCCCCTCGTTTTCCTCCCCTGCGCGCGTGTGTATTACGAAGACTACGGAGAGCGGTAGTCATCATTTTGATTGTTGTGCTTTGCGAGCTGGGGAACGTATCGTTCTGTGTGCCGGGGATGCGAATGCACGGTGCTTTCGCGTTCTCCGTGGATCGGTATGAGAGTGAGAGATAAGTTGAGTGACTGGGAGAGATAAGTTGAGTCGTTTGTCTCGACGGTTTTTCGGAGCTCTCGCCGAAACCGATACGCCGATGTGACAGACTTCCATCTCGCGATATCTCTGAACAGAATTTAACTTATTTTCGAAGTAGACAATTCGTGGGATAATTATTGCGATCAGAAAGATTTTAAGCAGATAAAGAGTTTCATTAAGTGTCTTCGCAATGTTATATTATGTTTTCGGTTTTATTTGATTATCTTTAACTTTTTAAGGCATCGATTCCGTTTGAGTAAAATTTACGATTAACGATCACAATAGTGGCTTGTTTAGCGGGAACACCATTGTTTTACGAATTGAGATAGAGAATCTAGCTCCATATAAAACGGATCAAGAGTATTATATCGATAGACACACTACTTTATCAATACAAAACATTTGGGAAGAACTCAAAGTAAATGTACATAATTATGTACACTGGGCCTTAAAGGGTGAACTACTTGGTTAACTACGTTTAGAAAATTTTTACATTCAACGAATGCAAAAAAATAATCTTCGTAAATAAATTCAATAATGCTTCCGTTGAAAGTACTTTTGGAATATATAATTTTTTGAAAAAAATAGTCAAAGATTAGGCGTTAATTCGATCCTAGTATCATCGAAAATCGTCACGAGAAATCGGACGCGTGTCGCACGAACTTCCAGTAATTTTCGTTGCATCAACTTGGCAACAACAAGTCGACCAAGCTCTCGATCCCGTTGGTGGTCGATCACCCTCGCGGTTTTCCGGCGAGGAAGCGAGCAGTCGCGGTCACTTCCGTTTGGCTTCGAGTTTCGCCCACGAGAGTCGCAGACCGAGACGAAGACACGGACAGGGAACAGAGGCAGACGTGTAGGACTCGGCTACGCGCCACTCGAGGTGCTGAATGCAATGCAGAAGGGGACTCGGTGGCGAGGCCTGCATTCGCCATCGGACGCGGACAGTAGGGCTTGTCCGAGTCGAGGCAGGAAGGAAGACGCTCCTGCATGAGGAACGGGATTAATCCGCGTTCGGGAAGTGGAGGATTTTGGCAAGCCGGCACGCGCGACACAATGCAACGCGTGGGCGATGCAGGCATCGCGCCCGGACCCGGGCGCAATTCCGCGAGAATGCAGCCGCCACGACGATCGTAACGCGAAAATTGTGTAGTGAAATATGAATTCAGTGTCGGACATACGCGCATACGCCGCGCGATATCCGATCATTCGCTCGGCGCCACGGAAAATCGCGTGTTTATAGCGCGAGCATGCAAATGAAATTCAGATAAATCGTCCGCCGGTCAGATCGGTGGAAAAATTTAAAAAGTACAATTTAAAGAATCGTCGAGCGGAATTGATTAATGGAAAAAAAAAACATCGATGAGCGATTTACGAGCGCCGGATGAAACTGCAACATTTCCGCGTTGCGGAGCGTTAGGACGCGGAAGTTCACTGTGAGCTTTCGCGACGTGCCATCTCACTCGGGTGGTCTCAGATGCGTTGTTTTTCCTGACAACAACGCCAATAGCAGAGCACGGGGTAGACGGGAGGTTTAGATTAAGCGCACGTACGCAAAAAGGATTCTACGCGTACAGCGGGATCCAACGCGCGCCACATCGTAACTGAGAAAGCTTATCTTCACCCTTTAGCGATAATGAGACGAAGTTCAGTAAACTTTCCAGTTTATTTTTAAATTATTCGCTCTATCGAGAGTCGGCATGTAACGCGAAGTTACTCTTAAAAAGTTGGAATCTTTATGTAACGGATATCGAATGTTTTTAACGCGTTATATTTTCGATAGATCGACTCATAGGATTAATTTCACTTGCATGACGCGATTTATTTGAACAATAATTTCAACGAGAGATTTAATATGTATTCGATTTTTGTAAGTTCGCGGATGCATTGATTTTTAAACACGCTAGTTTTATACGCTCGATCGCGTTTTAGCGCAACGATATCTCGAATTACTATCGCATCTCCATTCACCATTAACATACAATAGCATGGATATCTTTTTCCAAGATTTGCATGTTAATTACGTATTTGTAGGTCCATGAATACGACAGTTAACGATCGCGAAATTCTGTGAACCTTTAACGCTGTCGTTATCACTCGAATATTAATATGTTCATTGGATTCGTTTAACTTAAAAAGCGATTTCTCAATAGTTTCAACAATTTTCAAAGCGATTCCGAAAAACTCTAGTTAATACCGTTTTAGTTCTTCATTATCTTTCGAGAGTAAAAATATGGAACAGGGCGAGAAATTGCGTATGATGAGATTTGCATCGAAATTCCTCTATGAATAAAAGAAACTTTGATCATAGTAATTAAATAATAAAAGAAGCATGTTGATCACGATAATTAATTAAGGTACAATCCGATCTAAACGAGAAAATAACTTTTCTCCCGTCACGTGGGATAATCAACACGTTGAAATGCAAAATTATGAATGGGAAAACAGCGGAAAATAGCGAGACAGCGAGACGAAACGATAGACGCGCTGACAGATAGGAAAAAGCTAAGTGCATAAGTAGATCGCGGTGGGATAAAGCAGGGGAGGAATGCAAGAGGGTGAGAATAAATTTCGACAAACCGGAAAGAGGCAGCTGGGACACGGAGGCACGGAGACGAGACTTGATAACGCAAGCGGGAAAGGGAGCGAGGGAGAGAAAAAGCGATGCGAGGGACGTAGGTGGCTCTCAGATGAGATCCAAGAACGACGGAGCGAGCTGATACGTAATCCGACGGAGAAAGAGAGGGCACAATGGGAGGGAAGGAGAATGTTGCAGAAGTCCACATGGAGCGAAGCGAGAAGCAGGAAAGGAGTGATATAGTATATATATAGAACTTGATGGCGAGAAAGAGAGAGAGAGCGGGAGCGGGTGGCGGAAGAGCGGCGGGACCCATTGGGACGGAAAGAGACGGAGAACGGAAGAGGGAAGAGGGTGGCAGGGACGAGGGGGACAGGGGAGAGCAGGAGATGCGGTGGGAGCGGGTGGATGCAGGAGGACTGCGCGCGTAGAGTGCGAAAGAGAGAGAGAGGGCGGGTAACGCAAGAGGAGGAGGAGGAGGTGGTGGAGGAGGTGGAGGAGTTGGAGGAGGTGGAGGAGGCGGCTTCGGAGCAACGGCGATGTCAGTGTGCACGCGGACGCCGAGTCGGCCTCGGCGTTGGCGTAACGTCGCGACGCAACCGCACCGCAAACGCATCGCGCTGCACCGCTGGTCCGCTTCCGATCCTCTCTCACGCGGCGTCAGGATAAAACGCACGGCGTCGGGAGAGTGCCGCGGTCCAGGAAGGTGATCCGACGCGCCGTTGCGTCGGACGGAATCGACAAGTCGCGGCTTTACGACCAACGACGACGACGACGCCGGCCGCGTCGCGACGTCACGGCGACGACGACGACGACGACGACAACGGACGGCGACGTCTGCGGCGTTCGGGGTGTGCGCGAGATTGCGTTGTCCACGTTGCTGCTGTGAAGTGTGTATATGCGACAGCGCAACGGTACGTTTACGGATGTCTGGTTTAAGGGGCGCAACTGGGGGCGCGATTTTACACGAGGGTTGTAGTATCGTCGGGGCTGACGCCGCAAATTCCGAGTGCGCGAGATTTGACGGTTGCTGCGGAGTGAACGAGACCTTCCGCGTGTCGCACGTTGCCAGCGAGCTTCTGGTTACGATCGTCGACTGTCAATGAGCGATACTTAATAAACGATGAAGATCACTGGATTCGATGTGATAATCTGAAAATGACAGTGATTTTGATGACGATTAGCATTGACGAAGTTTTATAATCCTACAATGACCGCTTACACTTCCGATTATGAGCGTCGACTGTTAGCGAAAAGCCTTTTACGTCGGAGAAGGATTGTCGGGCGTTCGGTCATGATTATCCGGAGATTAGAATGATTCATTGAATCTATATTTGAAGTTTCGAGTTATTATCCTTGAATTAAGATCTTTTACGACTGACGAAGATCATTGGATACTTCAATAGGATACTTGTTAGTACGACTTCGATCAATTGCTGCGTTATAGCGAAAAAGTTCTTTATTATTGAAGGAAAATTTGCTAATTGTGAGATAACTCGTCAATCACAACCTAAACTAATAAAAAACTTGCGGTTCTCAGCTCAGCGATTCTTTCTTGATTGGAATTACCGTTATTAGGATTATTGTCTCGATAGGACTATCAACATCTCTCTTTCAAAATTGCCGACAATAATTATACAAAAACAGGTTTTGGTTTCGCGATCTCCTTATTTTGCTAACGAGAGAAGATATTTCGCTAATAAGTTTCTCCCCGTTAACGACTCTGATGAGAAACGCTGGTTACCCCATTACTCGACCATCTGCGCATAACCTTTTTATTTCATATCTATTACCGGCGATCGAGCAGAATTTCGCCATCAGCCCAGAATCGTTTGGCATCCAACTGCGGAACGTTTTTACGCGATTTCTTTCAATGATCGGATGATCGGTCGGGCGCTATGGAATGGGCGTGAAATGCGAACGCGCTGGGTATTATGACCATTGATAATTCACGGATGGTCTTTTTACGAGCGTGGGGGATGAGCGCGGATGATTTTACGACGGGGCCGATTTAATTCCGTGAAATCTTATGGGTGCACTGTTTCTTTTTTGCATGCGTCTTTGAACATTGATAAGAAATGCGGCAACGCCGAATATATGAAATACATATACGCGAGAGAGATGCTAGAATTTACATCTTTATATTCTTTAAACATATTAGCACGAGCTAATAGAAGTTTTGAATTATAGATGACATAATACTGATGATCTATAGAATAAAGAATTATAAGATTTATAGAATAAAGAATCTCTATACAATTATTTTATTACGTTCGTACTTAGCGACTCTGTCTGTCTAAAATTTACAATCTCCTACTAATTGCTGTCTTCTTTTCCATTGTGTAGGAATTTCTAATAAAAACCTAATCCATCTCAAACACTTATCTCTGAACGATTATAACGTTCTATTTTTTGGTGACATTTTGACATAATATATATATTATTTATCTTACAATATTTGTGAGCTTCTTTGTACGTATACTCAGTTCTTCTTATGAACAATTAATTACAACATGAAATTGATTATGTCCATGTATCAACGGCAATACATAAAACAAATAATTGAAAATTAACATTGGATTAATTTGTCGTAATGATTTCTTGTCGCTCGAGCTCGGGTACATCATTACAGGCATGACTGTCAGGAGTTAACAAATGGCTCGCCTTAAAGCGTTTCGGTGGCCTCGACCGGTGGTGTTGCGCACGTACACTGTGGACGTGCGATTTGACGATATACGGTCACTTAAAAACAGGTTTTTAACCCGTTACTCCGTCTTCCACTGGTTATACTGCTCATTCCGTTGTTTCCCCTTCCAATAATACGCGCTATTATATCACGTTCTCGTCTCAACGAGTTTCCTCCGCTCTTTGTTTCTTCGGACGCGCGGTCAACGCTTTCCCTTCCCTTTTATTTTCATTGTTGAACGTACAGCAACACTTGTCTAACTTCAAGTTAAAACATTCGTCCTTTGATCGGCGCTATTGCAAATATTTCTCTTTCACGTGCGAAGAATATAGATCACCGGAAGAAGGCGGCGGCAAAGCGCAGGGAGTTAAGAGGATTTATACTTTAACGGGTGACGAGCTTCGATCAAACTTCTGCAAGATTATCTTTATCTGATCTTATCTCCTCTTCTCACGCCCACCTTTTACGTGGTATTACGACACTGCAGCGTTAACGCCAATGAAGTTAACGCCAACGCAATCTATAGAGAAAATGTGCCTTATTAAAGGCTGATTGAGGGCAGTATCTACTAATTGCATCACAAATCATCCAGAAGGCTGCAGACGCTGCGCGATTACACGAATCGAGGTGGTGTGCAACAGTTGGTCCATAATAGCGACAGATGACTACGAAGATTCGACGCGGGCTTCTATCGGGGAGACGTCCTATCAGCGTCAGTTCCGCGTCGCGGCGGAAGGCGCGGATTGTCCATAAAATCGCGAACTAGCCTGCCAATTTTCTTAATGAACGTCGTCCGCGGCGGAAGTGGCTTGAGTGCTACGCAGGAAATTGATGTATGCGGACACGAGCAGATCGCACCCAGCGAGCCGCCTTCTCGCCCAGCCAGGAAATATGCGTTCGGGACAACGCGGGAGGTCACGCGTGAATTTTTTAAGCTCTAGCCCCGAGTGCCTCGGTTCTCTCTCTCTCTCCCTCCCTTCCTCCCCCCTCTCTCTCTCTCTTTATCTCTCAGCTTTCGGTTCCGCCGAGCCGTCCTTGACCCGCTGGAGGCGCTATTCACGCGAGAGGGCATGGACCAGCGACTGCTGGCTCGTCTCTGCGCTCCAGTTAATCGCGTTAATTTGATTACCCACTGAATAATCGAGGTGACCGCGTTTTAAAAGAGACGCTGGATCATTGGAGGCGGAGGCCGCGACGCAAACCGCAGCTGGAACGATCGTAGCTCTTGTATCGGGATTCTCCTTTGAATGCGAAATGCTTGTCGACCGATGATGTTTGCGCACGTTCCCATTTCGACTTCTCACAAAACGAAGCTGTGGAACTGTGATTAAAGACCGTGACTAGAATTATATCTTTTGTTGGCTAATTATGAAAGATTGGATGGTAATTCTATTGGTAATCTTTCGCGTTCTCTATGATTTTTCATATTTTTGAAGAGTAAAACATCTTTAGACCATGTGTGTGTTTATAAATCTGGTATTAGCTTTTAGTATGTATTATTAATATTTGTTAGCCTTTGTAGCTGCACGACTCATCTTTTTAGAACAATTAGAATAAGGAACGATATTGCGTCGTGTCATGTTTATTTCTTTATTTACAGAAAGACTTCGTCTGAATGTAGAGCAATGAATCTATGTTTAAGGACTTTCTGCACTAAAAATTTATACCGTTCCGAGTTGCTATCGCAAAAATGTATGCGCTTGGCATAACATTTCTTGAAAACTTCTCTTTGCGTTCCTCCTTTGCAAAATTATCATGCAAATATTTCAAGACGAGCAATTCGACGAAGTTGACTCATGAATTATGGAACTTTAGTACTTTTCACGGCTGTGAAGTTAGCATTCCATTTTTTTAAATTTTGATATGAATTGATAAAGTTCTGACTTTTTTTACATCCGAAGAGAGTTCCGGAGAATGTCCGATACGGGATAAAAAAGATTTTAGCAATTAATAACTTGAAACAAAAAAAAGACAAAAATGGGACAGAGCTCTGATAATTTTTCAATTACGGGTGGAAATGTTTTCCAAGCTTCTAGTTTAAAAAACTTTTTTCCGAATTTTGATATTTCCTGGATATTTCAAGAATTCTATCCTGATTGAAACGAAAAAGTTGTTACCGTACAACGAAAACGTGAATTTGGCAGCCTATATCGGCGGACATTTATTTTTTAGGTTTAATCGCTAGAGCTTTTTTTTTCAAAACGTAACAGGAACTCTTTGGGGAAGTGCGAAGGCTCTATCAATTATACGGAAATTCTGAAAATGGGATGTTAATTTCATAAAGGTGTACTTTTCAACTCTGCTCCGATGATCAGATACTCGACGAGCGATCGTTCAGCGACGCTTTTTGCTGCAAATTCGCAGCATTATGATCGGTTCTTATAAAAGATGGGACGTGAGGGCAATCATGCAGCAAAAAAGGCTTTATAACTGACCCCGATAAGCTATCGCAATAGTAGTTAATCGAACGGAGGCTTGCACGAGTAAATTTAGATCGATCGCTAATCATCCAATCTCCCCTACTACGGGACTATCTCTCTACAGGCTATAATTATTTAACTTATTTACTAAATTTAAATTATTTAAATAAGGTGCGTGTTCAGTTTTCTTTAAGTCGGACTTTGGGGGTGTAAGTGAGTGATGAAAGATTTGTTATTTAATTTGATCTTTAGCAAAATTTTAATATAAGACTCAGAATTATTCCAATATTAAATGTTAAAGCTTGAAAAATATGACAATTAACTCTCTTTCTTCCTCCCTCCCTCTCTCTCTCACTTTTTCAACGTTGTAGCTAAAGAAATCGACTTCCAATTTTATGAAACGCGATATATACATCCGCTTTCCGTCAATTCTGAAATATCTCGTATATCTCTCCATCTGCCTCAGGAATAAAAATAAACCCTGAGGGGTGCATCGCTTTGCGATTGCCCTTGACCCGTCAACGTATTCGCGGGGAAGTGGAATAACCGCTCGTTTACACGTTCACGCTCCAGAAATGCCCGCTAGTCTGTCTATCCGTTCAACAAAGGAAAGACAACGCCGATGCAGGAGCGGATCGGGATTAAGGGCCGTTTTCTACCGATAGTAAAGTGATCAAGAACTCCGAACCCTTTCGCGCGAACGTCGCCATTGTATTAGCGAAATCCGTTCGATATACTCTTCACCCTTTTTTGAAAGATATAAATATCATACCACGAAGTGCCAAACTAATTGATAAAAATACCATCTCTGGACTCTAATAACCAATTATTACGTACGCGATAATATCCAAGCGTGACGCGATCACTTGGTGAACGTAATCTGGTGAGTGGTAAAGACGTAATAAGTCGAGTAAATACGAGAGTAAAAGCATCCATTGACCGGTTGATTAGATAAAGGGTTAACGAGGGCGGACTGCCGTATTTCGCAGAGGGTAGTTATGCCGGATTATTAATTGCCAATTACCCACCGTCCGTGAGAGCATCGTGTCAGATCGTTGAGCGGGATCGCCTCGAGTCAATAATCACGGGCAGATATTATCCGCCGTCACAAAACGTCGGTCATACCCTCAAAGCAGCCGCGGCAGCAGGGATCGACGCGGCTTGCCCTCCAGATTGCCCTCGATTCCCCGATGATACGACCCTTTGTCGTTAATTTATTGCCTCGATTCGACGACAAAAACCCGCGCGCCGAATATCGGGACGGAACTTATGTGAATTTATTACGTGTATCCGATACACGCCGATGTCACTCTTAACGAGAACAATTTTTCTCGGGGCAATAATGAATTCCCCATTTAATTAATGGGCTCCATTTAATTCAATAACTAACGTAACTTTAATCTAGAGTATTGTAGTAAATTTAATTTAATAATAAGCACATAATAGCGATTCTATAACGCTGCACGTTTCAAAAAGAGATATATCACATTCAGGACATTCAACACTCTTTCTCATCATTATGTAATAAATTAAAGTAGCACTTTCTCGTGATATATTATCGTGTACATACATCGCGCGCAGTACGATCGCAAGATGCAAAATGACGCGGTGGGCGCGCAGCGTTCGCGACGTGCGGAAAGTTCGACGATACATCAACTTTGTTCGGCCTGATGCAGCCGGAAGTTCGCGATCAAACGAGCCCTGTCAGCGCGGGTGATGTACCACTATCGTTCTGGAAGTGTATTTTCGTAACGGGCGCGCTCAACCCACTTCGGTATTGTTTAACTTGAATCTCTTTAACGCTTCGCGTAACCGTAAATTACGTAACTGCAGCTAAACTCCCGACACACGTTGACCGCACGTGAGTCTCGGCTAACATAATTATCGCGTTGCATTATAATGCACGCGTTAAGTCTCCCGACAGCGTTCGCCGCGGGTGATATAGATTGTACTCCGTATTCCGTTCCTCCTTATGTCGTTCTCCACTCTTATTGCGATTCGTACCCAACGAACGCTTCGTCCAGGACCGTCGGCGTCGCTTTCCGTTGTAAAGACGTGTTCGTCACCGCCGGGAGCATCTTGTAATTGTTCCCGATGAATGGGAAAGGCGGAGTCGCGTGTACAAATAACGTGTCGTCGGCCATGAAAATCCCACATTATAAAAGGCGTTAAACTCAGGGGGGTTGGGGAGGAGGAGGTGAAATAAACCGTTCCGTAATTACTGTCGCGCTCATCTCTCCCGGGTCGCTTTAATTTCATAGAGAACACCCCGCCCGGCGCCTCGTTCCTCGTGATAAATGCGACGGGGGACGAAAAGGGGAAACGTATGATGTCCCGCGATCTTATAGAAAATAACTCTCATTTTGCAGAGTCGTTTTATCCCCTGCTGCAGACAGATATTTTCGATGCTTATAGAAATGGCAACTTTATAAAGTATCGTTAACACGTACCTAATGATAATTGCATCGCCCAAATTGAGATATATTTTTTGAGTAAATATATTACATTAATATATAATAATTACGTTACATATATTGCACGTTATTCGCACTTTTAGTTAGGTAAACTGAATTAATCTTAAAAAGTGAGATCGTTTTAATTGATCTCCATTTATTTATTTATTTTTTATTATTTTACACAGCTGTTACAATATTTAGCATGATTGTTATAAGTTTTTACAGACAGCTATCTTTTTACAAACAGTCTTCATTATTGTTGCTATTACATGCCTTTTAGTACACTGCAAAACTGTAATGTCTGCGCAATTTTTTCCGTCTTTGCTTCCTCGACCATTGTCTTTTCTTTTGTACCATTTATTATTCACTACGTTAATGATCTCTTAAAGTAGGTACCCGTAAACCCGTCAACGGTCGCAACGCGACAAGAAGGCAAAAAAAGAAACGGTAGCATCGCTAAGAAAAGAAACGGGGTGGACAGTAAACGGAATGGAGTAGTTTCCCTTTATTTTTACAGTTTTGATTTTTTCTCTTTCGCATTTAGCCCTAAATTCTGCATTTCAGTGTTCCATCTACATTTAACGTTCTGTATCTCGACAATGATACCTACAATGTAATGTGTTGCAACTAGTTGTTTGTAAGATTGTAGTTAAAATTAGTTTACGAAATTTGAGATACAGTAAAATTAGGATACCATAGAAAATTAAGTTTTCAGTACAGCAGTGTGTAACTATATATTGGGTCTGTGCATAAGTCCGTAGCGAAAATCGAATAAATTTCAAACGCAAATTTACGTACAAATTAAACTTTATACACGTCACGGATCTCAATGAACACTTTCGTAAAATGTCAGCACAAATTGCAGCTTTCATTTAATGTACGACATCTTACGTTTGAAACATGTGCGAGTGGGAAAAAAAATTGCGAGCGACATCTCACGGAATTTCGCTACGAACTTATGCACAGACCCAATAATTATATTATCGCAAAGATGATAATATGGCATTGTCTGATGATTTGGTTATAGTTGATGATTATATCCGAATTGTATTAACATCGATTAGGATAGCTCAATCAAACAACTTTGTTCTTTAATCCTTTATGTCCTTCTGCCCTTTATGGATTATAGCGTGGCTTGCGGCTTATACTGTGAGAAGAGAAAACCAATTAAAGTTAGTTAATCAGCTATAACGACGAAATCCAATATAGTTTAAAAACGATTATCTTTCGTACACTTACTACGTAAACAAGTAAAATTAAAGAATTAAATATTGTTATTTATAATTGTTATTTATATATAATTGTTATTTTTCGCAATAATTTCTTTACAGTTTTTCGGGGAAAGGGGGATCTTATATATGCTTGTTAGCATCAAAATTATTAAATTGCTCGTCAATTTAACATGTGAATGAATTCCGGATTCATGTAAGGATTGTGTTTCAAGACCGACGAATATACGGCGCGCAGTTCGCATGAACAGGGAATTTACAAAAACATTATTATTACGCACCAAAATCCGCGGTTAACCGTCATTTGGCTATTCTCATTTATATTTGGCAATTTCGTCGGTCCTAATCTTATTATTATTTAAAGAATTGAAGTTAATTAAAGACTTAAAGAATTAAAATTTATATATTAAGTATTAAATTAAATCACGTGAACGTGCTATAATTACATAATTTAAATTTGCAACCATCACAATAGTTGATAGATAATAAAGATTATTGCAACTGTAAGGAAAATATTCGTAATAATAAACACGTAAATATCGGATTTGTGACTTTATTACGCACGACAATAAATACATGGTCGAAGAATTATTAACGATGACACTGAATCGCGAAATAATTAACGCGTGACGCGCAGCTGACGCAAATCTGATCGGCTATTGTATCGACCTACGCGATTCGCGCCAACTGTTCGGTCATTTTTTCGCTAATATCGCAAAAAGCAACGCGTTTGCGTTTTTTGTTTGACCCAATTTTTCAAAACGTTTCAACATCAACTCGAAGTATAAAATTGCCTCGCGAGAATACTCCAATATTTTGCAATAACACGCATACGAATCCCGATATTGAATCAATTAAAAACGTTCTGGGCTTTACCTAGATTAGAGAGGCATAGAAATATAGTACGATAGTCTACTACGCAGTTTAAAATTCTGTTACAAAAACATCTTTTTTAGAAGCATTAAAACATGGAGAAATAAAATCAACTTTTAACTCATACTATTTCATACAATTCATCATCTCGCGTCTTACAACTCTTTCGCTATTATCTCTTCGCTCGTTTGTGACGCACAGATCTTAGAATGCACCGGAAGAACAACTATCCGCGGTGGCAAGCGAAGCGGAGTTAAGTTGTGAGGTATTAGACGGTACGGGTAAAAAGGGCGAAAAAGGGAGAGACTGAAAGAAAGACGAAAGGAGATCCTCTTTAGCTGGTCGTTTCACGGTGGACGGGTTAATTCCGAGATCTCGTTACTACGCGTACTGAACAGAAGGAAAAAGAGAGACGTCGGGGGTGAAGGAGCGAGAGAGGGGCGCTCGAATCCGAGGAAGACGAGGAAGAGAGACTGGAGCAGGCGAGCAACGAAGTTAAGCTCGACGAAAGCCTCGTCTCCAATTATCCGGAGCCCGGAGCGTGTTGTAGATAGCGGTGACGCGCCCGCGCGTAATTCGTGGCGGTGACGTCGGCGACCACGAGCGCGGTAATTACCACCGCGAAAGTATCCCTTAATACTCCGGGCCAGGAGGGGTGGTTCTCCGCTCGTCGAATCGCAGCCACAACTTCTTGGATGATTCCGCAGCCCCGATTCGGTGGGTTCGTCGCTCCTCTGCCAATCTCGTTCCCCTCGTTCTCGGCGAGCTCCCATTCTTTTTCCTCCGCTTTTACTTGTCGCGTCGCGATCCCGACAGAATGCCGCGCGTTCGCTTTGCCCGAATCATCCCGTCGAGAATGGAATGCCCTCTCGGATTCCTCAGGGTGAGCTCCGCCGAGAAGCAACGGTGGAGCGCAATTTTTCGCGAACATCTCGCGCGAGAATACCTCAAGTGTACGCATTCGGAGATCGCGACGTCCGATGCATTCCCGATAGCGTCCGTTCCTTTGTGCCGTTCGCAATAAATCTTGTCGCGCGTATCGTTTGCGAATCATCTGCGAGATTCGCGATACCCATGAATCGTTCCGTTAATCGCGATTGGCGGTATTTGAGATATTTCTATGGTGTGTGGGCAAACGAATATAAGTCAGAATTTTGCGAAAATGAGTTATAACTACAGATATTTTTATGAATTCTATTTAATGGTTTAAGGGAATCCTATAATGAAGACCGAACTCCGACGCGAGAGCCGACTTTGTCGACCGATTTACAATACATACATACGATTTACGAAACATCGATACATCCAGACAACTACCCAGACAACACGATGTCTAAAATCAGGCCATAAGACGTCTTATAGAACATCTTTAAGACGTCTTTAAGACACATTGTCCAAAATTGTCTTAAAGACGTCTTAAAGATGTTTTATAAGACGTCTTATGTCCTGATTTTGAACATCGTGTTGTCTGAGAGCATACTACTACATCAATATTGCACGCATACATACGCACAAATTTTCATTTTAAATAATCTTTCATATTAGGCTTTCAATTGTTAAGTTCCAATTGCACGATATTATTCTTACATGTTGTCCCCACCGCGGGCTGGTCTCATTTTGTATATATTTATTTTAGAATTTTCGTATGAAGCAAATATTGTCGTCAACCTAACCAAAAATAAGTAAAA
>NJRP01000147.1:186522-223054 GCA_003063835.1 Aphaenogaster floridana | reverse complement strand
GCGCGCGCGCGCGCGCGCAGCATAAATAAGCATAAAAAGACCATGTTTTTAGTGATGAGTAAAACTTGAAACGTGATTTTCTCGAATTACTGAATTTTGACTTATACTTGCTTGCCCACACATAGATTTATACAATTCCCTTACTTACCCAAAGCGTGGTAATGCGATGAAGAAAATCGGTTCAATTGGTTTCACACGTATATTCGGGGATTATTGTCACCTCTGCCGTCGCCGGCATGGAATCAGCAGGCATTACAATACAACGATAATTAATAGCGATGTCGATAGCGTCACGTCATATATTTATATATCATGTACATGCAAGCGTCAATACACGCAAGCGTGAATAATTTTCCAGCTTGTTATGAGAGAATCTGCACGGAAAACTCGTGTCACTCTCGGTAGTTGTTCTCGTTTGTCACTTGCCTGGTGCATCTATATTTCCTCTCGTGCATCCTCTCAACGCAAACTGCGTGTCCCTCATTGACGCAATCGCAAAACGACGCCCACTTTGTCGGATGTTACAACAACGTAGCTGTTACCTTATACAAGACGCCATTATTTTAGCAGAAACTTTAACGAGGCTTATAAACGTTTAGTTGTAATGCGTGGTCTACAATAGGAGTAAGCGTAAGAGTAAGAGTAGGATTAGGAAATAAAATAAATTTAATTTGCTCATGCCCTTACTCCAGCGCCTATGATTGGCTCCCTCTTACTCTTACTTCTTACTCCACGCTTACTCCACGTATTGTAGACGACGCTTAATGTTTTCTTGTGGCTTTGTCATACATCAGAATATCATTGTTGTAATTCTTTGAAGAACTTTACATAATTCTGGAAGACTTTCTCAAAAGTTTGAAATATCTTTAATCAGGATTTGGGAAAATAATCGGTTCTTTCTGGCAACTGCAACTATTTCACTAAAGTTTATGGAATTGGTGCAAAAAGGGGCGACCGGAGGTTTACATGATCAAATTGAAGGCGACATTTGTGAATTTTTCAGAGAAAAGGATAAATGAACACAGTTTTTCGTTTAGGTGTTATTTACTACTGTATTTAAAATGTAGAAAATTAATTTGTAATACAAAACTTATTAAAAATATAAAAGTTTTCTGTCATTGAAGACAAGCCCGAGAATTTCGAGTGCCTCGCATTTTGCCATGATTTCATAACTTCTAAGGAAACAATCTACTATTTTCTGTTTAGTTTTTCTCGGGATATTTTCTTCTACAGATTGAATTTAAAATAGACATTAGAAAAATGTTATTACAAAATGATAACAATAATAACGTAAAGCTCTAATATTTGCGTAAAAATTTATATTTATTTATAATTTATAACAATAACGGAAACAAAACAATTTTTACGAACTTTATTGTAAGTTTAATCAATAAAGGTATATATGATAAATAATATCTGCCAAGCTTAAATCGATATCTTGGTTTTCAAGTAAAACTTTTGAAAAATGCTATTTTGTAATACAAATTAATTTTCTACATTACAAATATAATAGTAAATAATTCCCAAAGTGGAGAATTAAGTTCATTTATTTCTTTTCCTAAAATAAATTCACAAATTTCGCCTTCAATTTAACCATATAAACCTCCGCTTCTTTCTTAAAGGGCAAGTGAATTTTTCAAAGACTCCTTTTCATTGTGTTTCTAAGACTTAGGTTTTAATAATACTTAACGATTTATTTGTGTGAGCGGACATTCGAGGTTTAGCGAGGAAATGAAAGTCGTAATTGCTTTTAGCCTTTAAATTTCAAATTGTAATAGCGAAACAGCGAACGTCTTTACGCGATCCGTTTACGTGGAGTAGAAGCGAGAGATAAAAGGGCGAAGAGTGATCGTCGTCGAGCTTAAGACCATTTTCTCGTTCGAGGGGCGAGAGATCGACGAGTATCCGTTGAACGGAACGGAAGCCCTGAGCTGACCAATACACACTCTATTGGAGCAAACTTGGAAGGCGCTTTCCGATCTTCCGAACGATACATCGTGGTGATTGGAGGAGCTTGAAACGCCGTCTCATGACCACCTTGAGAGGGAGGGGGTGTGGGAGGGGGAGAGGGAAGGAGGGAAATGTCTCGAGCACTTCGGAATTTCACAGCGGATTTAGAGTTGTCGATATCGGCAGTTGTGCTGAGTGTGTTGCCTCGTTAACCAGCCTCTCGGGGACGCGATGACGCGCAACCGAAGTTTAGCAACCGCACATTGCGCAATTCTGCGCGATTGATATGTCGCCCTTCTTCCTGATCGATATGCTAACGCAAGAAACGACTCGACCTCTTCGTGGTGTATGCAAGTTACTTTCAAGCACCTTCGCGATCGATCCCTCTCGTTGAAACGATGAAAGATCGCTTTAACATGGCGCACCGAAGCATCAGTTGCGTTAGAAACGAATTGAAAGGAAAACTCTTCGCTTCTCGGGATTAAATAAAGTCTTCACAGTTAGGCGACTCTACGAATTCCGAAATTATTTTCGAAGAGTAAGGAATTTGTCTGTATCAATTTGTCTGTGTCAAACAGTGCGCTTCAAAATATTCCGGCAAATGGCAGAACTGTAAGGATTAATGGAAAAATACTTCTAGCGTCGTTTAGGAAAATGTTAACTGCCACGAAAATAACGTTGTTATGTGTCGGGCACATTTCTAAAAATACTTTCTCCATTTATCGGCTCGTTGCAGTCATCGTTGAGTAAATCCCCATGTGTAAAACAGCTTCCTGGCAAAGGGTCACTTTGTGAACTGTTTGAGCGTGCCAATAGACTTGTCTCGACTATCGTGGAATAACACGAAGGGGAACATTTTTCGGACGTATGTTTATAGGAACTTTATTTAACCTTTTGGCACGCCTGTAAAGTTTTATTACACATTTTAATCCGACATTTTAATAGAAAAATGTTAATATCCCTGCATATCCCTTGTAAATTTTCAACATTCTCTCTTCAAACAGTCTCTACGCTATCATTCAGCTCTGCTGAACACTTTAAAACTGTCTCGTAATGGATAAAATTGATAAGATACTTTTGACAATTTTACTTATTATCGGTACAGATAAATTCTCAGTACTTGAAATCAATATCCTTTCATCCGAACAGTTTGCTTCGGAAATAATCTCGTTGTGCGGAAGCAGCGTAACGAATCATTATTCCCGGGAGTAAAATCGTTTTACCAATTCCTTTTTACGTCTTCTTCGCAAACTGCGTAGTTAAGGTAGCCCGAAGGTCATTGACCCATGAAAATGCTGACGATAGTTATCTGTTTCTCTAGCGAGTTCTTAGTTAATCGCCACTTAAGAAATAACTCAGCTACGCCTCATTGCGCGATCGTATAACTGGAGAGAGAAAGAGTTCTCCTCTTTCTATACATTACATTCTGTTACTCTTGAACCTTCCTCTCTTTTCTCACTGTTTATTTCTGATTGCACGTCATTTCTTCGGTACTTTATTCCATAATTTGTGTTTGGATTAAAAAAAAGAAACGACTTCGTTTGCTGTAGAGAACGATTAATCGATCAATTTATCGTTGGAGCGAAAATTAAAAGATTGAAACGGATTATTTTATGATTTAATTAAGTCATTAAATTTATTAAACAGCTTAATTTGTACTAATAGAAAAAGTGTGCAAATTATAAATTTGCACAGTGCTTCCTCATAAATTTAAAGGGGGTCACATTAAGAAGAGGCACAATGCATCATCAACATTTTAGTTGGTTCACAAAGCTTCCTCTATGAGGAAGTTTTTTTTATTTCTTTTTTTTTTAGTTTGGCTTCCTCATAGAGGAAGCTTTGTAAACCAACTAAAATGTTGATAATGCGTTGTGCCTCTTCTTAATTTGACTCCCTTTAAATTGAGGAAGCACTGTGCAAATTTCTAATTTGCACACTTTTTTTAAACTTTTAAAAATAATTTGGCCCCAAATTCAATACCAACCTTGTTTTAATGATACTCTATCGATTAAAAAAAATTAAGCTCGATATCTCCACATTTGCGGAAATGAGAACAACCACGGACATTTCTAAAAAAATTCAAAATTTTCTTAAAAGAGAACCCTTTTACCGATCATCGCGCATTCAATAAGAACCTTCCTTAAAAAATTCTCTTTCGATTAAAAAAAAACAACCCGAAATCTCCAAATTTGCGGAAGTTACAGCAACATGACATCCACACATACATACACATACACACATACAAAAAGTGTGCAAATTAGAAACTTGCACAGTGCTTCCTCATCAATTTAAAGGGGGTCAAATTAAGAAGAGGCACAACGCATCATCAACATTTTAGTTGGTTCACAAAGCTTTATCTATGAGGAAGTTTTTTTTATTTCTTCTTTTTTTTAGTTTGGTTTTCTCATAGAGGAAGCTTTGTGAACCAACTAAAATATTGATGATGCGTTGTGCCTTTTCTTAATTTGACCCTCTTTAAATTGATGAGGAAGCACTGTGCAAATTTCTAATTTGCACACTTTTTTTTTAAACTTTTACAAATTATTTGGCTCCAAATTCAATACCCACTTTTTTTACTAATACTCTATGTATGTGGAATTACCTTATTTAATGATAATAATGTGGTTGCTTTAATTTTTGCAAATTTTAGAATCCCTAATATAGCTTTTCAAAACACTATAACTTTATTATAGTGTTTTGAAAAGCTTTCGAAGTAATCTATAAGAATATGCAATAAAAAAGTAGAGTTTTAATAGTAGAAATTGAAAGAGAGTCTAAAATAAAAATTTAGGAAGAATTAAAAATTTTATAAAACAAGAATCCCTTTACCGATCATCGCGCAATTCAATAAAAACCTTCCTTAAAAATTTCTCTTTCGATTAAAAAAAATAGCAACCCAATATCTCAAAAATTGCGGAAGTTAGAGCAACCACGGACATTTCTCAAAAATTTAAAATGAGCGCAAAAAGAACCCCTTTACCGATCATCCCGCAATTCAATAGGTACTTTCCTTAAAAAATTTTCTTTCGATTAAAAAAAAAAGCAACCCGATATCTCAAAAATTGCGGAAGTTAGAGCAACCACGTTAGAGTAAACACATTTGGCATTAAAAACTGAAAAAAAATTTTTTTTACGAAAACAAAGCTTCCTCTATGCGGAAGCAATAGACATTTTGTAAAAATGTAAATTATCAACGTTTTAGAACATTCTAAACACATTGGCCTTAAAAAATGAAAATATGAGTTAGCAAACATGTAAATTTTCGACTTTTTAGAACATTCTAAACACATTGGCATTGAAAACTCAAAAAAAATTTTTTTCACGAAAACAAAGCTTCCTCTATGAGGAAACAAAAAAGTATTATACATTTGAAATATTTTATTGAAATACAAATTATTTCTAAATTTATTTATAATATATAGAAATAAAATTAAAGAAAGGAATTTGCGATTCGTAACGTTAAATATTTTGAGAAAGGCAATTTATATATATAATACTTTGAAACTTTTCAAATAGTCGAAGTCATAGATCAGTAGCTGACGCAAAACTGAAAGTCTTCCGTATTTCTTGATATTGTCCCGGATGTATCGATTTACCGCCGCCTTCTCCAATTTATTCCGTCAGACTTACGTCTCTCACTTTATTTTTCTTTGGCAATATCGTATTTTCATTTTGACGCGTATCCTATTTTCCTAGTTCTATAGTAGAGACGTTAAAAAGACTCGCAATCACGTAAGGAATCAAAATCGCGCCCGCATAATGAATGAAAAGGATTTTTTATAACGTTATTATAAATAAGGAGTACGAGATAGAACTTTTCGTAGAATAGCTTCATTATGCAATTTTTATCAATTGGAAAATGCTCAAGTAACCTTCTACGCTGTGAACAGTCTTTTGGTTCTCATTCGGCTGTCTTTCAATTTATTTTCTTTGTACTCCTCGTTACCTTCTTATATCTTTCCGTTCGCCCGAGGAGATTTCACTTGCTTACAGCCGACGCGGAAAGCAAGAATGGAACCATTAATAATTGCGGATTCGCCCATTATTGTAAGGAACGTACACCGATATTCTTTCTAATGAAATAAAATGATGTTCCAACAATGCTTCTTTTCTGAATACACGTCAACGGGATGCCAAATTGCAAATCTATCTTGTCTAAATATTTATATGAGAATAGACGCTATACAGTTTTTAATCTTTCCTTTTTACGGAGAGTCTTACTTTTAGTAAGACTCTTTTAACCAGTGAACGTCAATACAATTTCTAAAGTGCGCGTCTCTCAATTTCTAAAGATTTATACAATTACGAAACTTCTTATGATATAATCTATCGAAAAATGTCACTACTTTTAATCGTATCTTTCTCGCGAGAATTTATCTAGAGCAGATAAATACAATTGGTTATTTGCCACGTAAACGTCGATAATAATCGTGATTAAGTGGCGGAGGGATGCTGGGCTAGGAATGCACGTATGGGTGCATGCTTAACCCAATTTCAAGACGAATTTCGTCCCTCGTTCGGGGAGAGAACTCCCCGTGGCGTGCGGGCGTCCAGATTCCAGCAACCGAATTACGTTCAATTTGAGGTGGCGTAACTGCGCACGTCCTCTTGACCCAGCTCCCACGCACATACACGGGATACGTCAAAAATGATTTCCAGCAAATTTAATGGAAGCTTATATCAGTGTGAATTAAAGCGCCGAGATAGGGAATTCGGAATAGCGAGATGTTCGGAAGTTCGAAATGTACACGAGCAATAATATTCGTCGACGATTATTAAATTATTTTCTATTACTCAAAAGATAACTTTTAAGCTAATGTATAACATAAAAGAGAATCGTGACATTTAGGAATATTATTGAAAATTATTGGAATGATATTTGCGGAATTACCGCACGGTTAAAGATGGGAAGGATAAAAAGAAGGATCAAAACAAGGCCAAATGGAGCAGCACGATTGACGTAACGTTCATCTGCAGAATAAAACTATATCTGAGCTCTGCAGATCACTCTTCCAATGCGTACGGCAAAATGCACTTACAGCCGAGACGTTCGAGCGAGTGTAAAAAGAGTGCAAATATCGAGATGATATTTATTTATTTGTATAATAATAATAATATGATTATTATTTCGCATCGTTTCTGTATCTATTGTTCTAAAATTTACAATTATTTAGAATCTAAATAATAACAAGCAATAAGTTTCGTATAAAAGCTTCATCACACTCCTGAAATGATTAAATCTTGAAACAAATATGATTAATAATAATAATAATAATATGATTAATAATAATGATAGTAATATGATTAATAATAATAATAATGATAATAATAATAATATGATTAATAATAATAATAGGATTATTATTATTAATCATATTTGTTTTAAGGTTTAATTATTTCAGGAATGCGATGAAGCTTTTATGCGAAATTTATTGCTTGTTATTATTTAGATTCTAAATAATTCTACATTCTAGAACAATAGATACAGAAACACGCGGAATTCAGCAAATTACAGCATCATGCGTTATCTACCAATTAAGATGCAAATCCCATTTCCCACGCGCACACGCGACATTTCTAACATCCCCGTTTTTACACAAGAGCTTTACGCAGAGCGAGCTTTACATGAATAATTCAATATTCGAGGCTGTACGACATCAGATCGATACGCAGCGATCGTGTCCAACCGATTCGACGATATTAGGTTATCGGATACACATCTGCGCGTGCTGTTAGTTTATGAAATACGTACCGTTCGCCGATCTCGCGGAATCTCATAAAATCAGATATTGCGGTGACAGAACTCTCGCGATGTGCGGTAAGCCGCCGAAGGCTTATCCCTTGACGAACAAGGGAACGAAAACCCAGCGGTGGCGAAGCCGCCCTGGCTTTGAGAGATATCGACCGGAAACCGTCGACGGGAAACGCGTGTCCTTAGCATCGGGCGAATCGACGGCGGCCGGTTTTACGAACGAGGTGGAATCTGCGAAGGGTACCTGCACGAGACGGCCGTCTCGTGAAATACGGTCACGGGCTTGCGTCGCGAATACATCGCGGGCTATTTACCGCGCCTATCCGGGCGTAAAAGTCGATAGATCCACGCGAAGCGTGGTAATTAAAAATACCACACGGACAACGGGGATGCCGGCGACGGCGATAATTTAAAGGAGATTTTATTTTTAAGTCCGGCCATTTGCGGGCTCTGATAGACGGGGCCGGGGATATCCCAGGAAGTTCCTACTCCGTCCCGGAGATGTATTGACGTCGCATCCATCCAATGCGTCGTTTTATTTTCGAGCGCGTTTTCTCTTCTTTTACTCTCTCTCTCTTTTTCTTTTCAGCACGCACACGCTTATAGCCGTACATGTTGCTCTATACTGTTAACTCTTTGAAGCATGATGGGATCCCACAATCCCACTTTTTTTCTTCATTTTTAATTATTTAAACTATGTTTTTGATCTTTTCATCCGGATTTTTTATACTTTTAAGATCTATAAGATGTTAACAAACATATAAAAAATGTGAAGAATTAAATTTTGTTAGTTGTAACAATGCTATAAATAAACAAATTGTGAAAAATTGCATATTTTTCAGAAAAAAAATGTATTTTACAGTGATCTATAAGTAATATCGTCATAAAACTTGCATACTTTAGGTTTTTGGGGTCGCTGATTACGAATCTGAGGTCGAAATTCAAAAATTAAAAATGGCGGATCTAAAATGGCGGGCCTAAATTGCAAAAATTTAAGCGATTTGCGTGAAATTGGATCTGCTATTTCGAATTTTTGAATTTCGACCTCAGATTCGTAATCAGCAACCCAAAAAACTTATAAGTACATAGATTGCCTGTAAATTAACAATAAAGAAAAATGTGTACATTAAAGGGTTAAACAGTCTCCGAAGGTATTTCTCAATATGATAATAATTTATCCATTTCTGTTTTCTTTTTATTTCATTTATTAATAGCGCGTGGAACTCCGCAAGAATTTATAATTTATTTTCTTTATTATGATGTTAAGTAGACGTTGTTTAAGATCCGATAAATAAACGTTTGGAGCTTTTTCAAGATAAAAAAAATCAAGAGTATAAAATTCTCTTTACGCATCTCCTCAGGCGACACGCAGTTTTATTTTTATTGTGTGTGTGTGAATGAATTTCTTGATAATATTTTTCACACATTTTCTCTTTCCTTTCTTTTTCCTTTTTTTAGCACACACCTATAGCCGCATGCATTGCTTTATACTTTTAAACAGTCTTAAAAGGTATATCTCGGTATGATAATAATTTACCCATTTCCGTTTTCTTTTCATTTAATTTATTAATAACGCGTGGAACGCCGCAAGAACTGTGGGGAATTCATAAGTTTTCTTTATTATTTTTTCTTTCTCTCTTTTTCTTTTTAGTACGCACACAATTATAGCCGCATGCATTGCTCTATACTTTTAAACAGTCTTCAAAGGTATACCTCGGTATGATAATAATTTATCTATTTCTGGTTTCTCTTCATTTAATTTATTAATAACACGTGAAACCCCGCAAGAACTGAGAATTCATAAATTTTCTTTATTACGGTATTAAGTAAACGTTATTTAAGATCCGATAAATACACGTTTGCGGCTTTTTCAAGATGAAAAAATTAAGCGTATAAAATTCTCTTTATGTATTTCCTTAGGCGACACGCAGCTTTGTTGTTAATATATTTGTTGCATAAATTTGTTGATAATATTCTTCGTGAATGGAAACCAGCTGACATTTGCAACGTCGTAATCTTCAGGATATATGAAAAATTCGCCAGTTCAAACGAAGGGTATGTGAGATGATAGGACTAAGATCTAAAGAGATTTAAAGGGAAATGACATGGGATTGAGAAGGAAATTGCGGGATGAGGCTAAAGCGAACGAAAAAAGCGACCTGTGCTTACTCTCGCGACGTCCCCATCGTGATTCCCGACTTATTTCTTTGAACTGTTTTCACTGTAAACGCGATCGCTAGCGGCAAAACGCATCCTCGCGTTTTGCCAAAGTATCTCTCGCGTTTAGGTGGCCGTGCAAAATGATACGGCAGATGCAAAATAAACTGCGATTTCGCGCAATCGCCTGTTCAAAGAGCAACTTCACGATAACTGAATGCGGACTTCCTCTCTTTAATGTATCACGTTGACATAAAATATCCGTTGCCGATTCTTGATTGAAGCAATCCTCTTTGCGATTATATCTCATATTTAACTAGCGATAAAATCACCATGATTTTATGCTCTTATTACCATGGAAGGGAAAGGACTAAAAATAGAAAACATCACTGTTAGATATTGAAGGCTCAAATTTAAAACAATTTCTCGGGTTAAATTATTTGAGCAAAAATAAAGTGGTAAAAATAATAAAAGATTTATTCAATAAAAAGTTAAATAAATGGTTAAAATAGTTAAACTATAAAATGGTTAAAATAGTTTGACTATTTTAACCATTTATTTAACTTTTTATTGAATAAATCTTTTATTACTTTTACTACCTTATTTTTACTCATATTTGGCCGCTTCCCTCTGTAATTGCTTTGCACATAACGAGCAATTTTATTTATTAAATTATTTGGTTATTTTTAACTTTTACATGGATCAAAATTTATTTTTACACAAATATGATTAATAAAAGGCAATCTTAACCTAATTGTTCTAGTTAAATTAACAACATATTGGATAGGAGCGACCTGTAGGAATGATTATAAATAACTCAAATTTGATTCAATTTAACACTATAAATTTAACAGTGATTAAAAAAATAACGCTTATGCTTTGCTCTGGCGATTATGAAAGTTCTATGGTTCGCGTTAGGAGATGGTTAGATAATTAAGCGTTTGCTGGAAAGCTTTTTACTTCTGAATATTTTCTCACTCTTCTCGAAAGTGCGAGGAATTGCAGTAAAAAAAGAATGCTGAAAGCATTGAACATTTTTTATTTCGGTGCGGAATATGTAAATCATGTACATTATTCAAGCGTGCCCCAATATTCAAATCTCCCTCCCCCTTTACGCGTATTCGTAATGATGACGTTGTAACACACCGCCGAGATTGGATACCATTGATATCTCCACCAGCGATAACGACCCGAGTCGAAATCTTACTCTTAATTTCAACCTCTTTCTTCTCTCATCTACGGATTCTGGAGGATTTTGATAGGTTCCATTTATATAAGAATTGTATTGTACTAAACTCCTACTTTGTACCTCAAATAGGCAGTAAACGGACTGTTTCCCATTTGGAGGTTTAAAAGAGGAGTTGTCGGTAAAACCTCATAAAACCCTTTAAATCCTATTAATTTTTACTACTTTTTAAATCGTAATGAAATGACGATTTTTGATTACAAAATTTGACACTTTATTGACTTCAAGAAAACGCCCTATTACCCAGTAGACAAAAAGATATCTTTTAGATTTCTAATCTTAATTGTATAATTATACTTTGAAAGTAACATATCTCTTTAGGTACTTTCATCTTGGAATCCACTTTTGGGGATTCTCCTTCAAAGAATCATATTATTCTATACATATAGAACATGAGTGAATAATTTCATAATACTGCGTCTATCATTATATATTTAATTTTATCAAAAATACAATAAACCTATAATAATAAATTAAAATAGAACTAAATGAAAATAACAGTTCTAGGTTGACATCGAAACAAATTGAGAAAACGTTAGGAACATTAAAATAGGAGCATAATTACTTAAGGGGATCCTGGAGGGAAGACCGAATTCCGACGCGAGAGCCGATTTTACCGACCGATACATCACATCGATACATCGCTACACACTACTACATCAATATTGCACGCACACATTCGCAAAAAGATAATCAAACAAACGGTTTTTTTTCTAGGCTATCAATTTGAATTTCAACGATTGATTGTTATTTTTGCACTTATTCTGAACAGTGGAAAGTGTTTATTTTGTACATATAACATACAGAACTTTTCATATAAGTAAATGTTTCACGAACTGACAGCTCTACCATACCGACTAAAATATTATTTTTACATTTTTTTTCAGTTTTAACACAAAATGATAGTTTCCACTGTTCATTAGTATGTATATTTTAATTCTGTAAAAGGATTTTGCGATCTATAAAGCCAATTCAAAATAGTGACGTTGACTGTAAATGTCGGTAATTCGATCTGTCCAGGATCCCCTTAATTCAAATAGAATTGTGAGATTCTAAACAAGAGCCAGGGGTTAAATAGTTTCAAAATAGGATGATGTGCTGTTTAAAGTATCAAAGTAGATGTTAGGTTGAACATTTTGGTCGAAAGTAGGTGTTAGATTGAACATTGAGGTCGAAAATGGGAGAAAAATTTCGCCGAGCGTCGATTAATCAAATTATTTTTTCGCCTCATTTTTTCGCGTCTCGTCGCAAAGCGCCTTTTCGCTCGCCTGCACCGCTCGTCATAATTATCGCCGTCGCGTCTCTCTACGTAGCGTCGCGCCGTCGGATTCTCCATCCGCGCGTCGATCAAAGCAATTCGCAAATCGATTGCGAAACAAGCCGCATCGCCAAACACTCGCGGAAACGCGTAAACGCGTGGGAAGCGATCGCCGATCGGAGCGTTCGCCGCGCTCCAGGATCGATCGTTCGAAATGGAAAATAATCCTCGCGGTATGCGGGGGATTGTCGAGAGCCCTGGTGAGAGAGCGAGAGAGAAGAGAGAGAGAGAGAGAGAGACAGAGAGGGGGGGCGAGAACGGGGTGTCGGGACGCCCTCGAGATGCGTGCACGCGCATGCACGCGCACCTATCGGTCACCCATACCGCGGTCGCACGGAGTACACCCATACACCTTCGCCCCAGTGACCGACGCGCTGCGCGCGAGCGACTCCTCGCACAGTCGCTCCAGTTTATCCGCCCTCGCCCGCGGCTCCGCGTAACCGCGTATACGCGTATATCGTTTGTCCGCGACGCCGCCGTCGAGATCGGTCGAACGCCCGCGAACTTGTCGGACCTTTTGGAGGCCGTTCGCGCGAGATAAACGCGCTGCGATGTCACTCAACGGAATTTTTTCCCCGTAGCCGTTCGTTTTCGCCTTTCTTGTTGATTGAAAAAAATATATAAAAAAAAACGTTTCACCGGGTCTTTCACCGCGGAAAAACATTATATACGTATGTGCTCCGCGAAATTTCGTTTTGGCGCAGCTTTGTGGCGATTGATGATTTACCAAATACAATTCCGGCCCGTTTTCCCCTCCGTTTAGAAGTTAAATGGGAAGAGACGGAAGTGCCGAGTCTCGTGGATAAAAACTCTTTGAATAGACGTTTCTATTAAAAAAAAAAGTAAAAAAAGAGAGCGTTCCTTTTTTCGACATTTTGTTCAGGCAACATCGTAACGCTTGGTTTCACTCGCAATCTGATTCATGTCAGTGCGTGTCGATATAAAGATGCCCGGTGCGCTGGAATTCCGCGTTCAAATGTTAACTAAAATGCAAAAACGGTTTTCGGGCGATGAGTTTCTCAAACAATGGGTTCCGCGCGAGATGCGCTCGATCGACTTGACGAACGCGCGTCGTAACGGGCGATATTTTAATGATAAAATCTGCGGCGCAGCATGGCGGAAGTAATCCCGTTGGCAACCCGGCGAGGGAATTAAATTCTTTCCGTCGACAACAACGCATGCTTTTAATATCTGACCTTTACTTTGCTTCGCGCAAAGCCGCTTGCTTTAAGCTCGAGCCTCGAGAGTGAAGTTACAAGGAATTATGTTTCTTCTCCAAAGCCCCCGTAACAGTTATTGCTAATAGCAGCTTAATATTTGTGGAACAATTATTATGGACGATTCTTTTTCTTTATTAATAACTGATAATTAACAGATATAATGTAGATATTCTATTTTATTCTCCTTTTCTACGTCTGAAGATTATCTTCCATCACTGTTTTGCTCTGTCTGATACTTATCGTCCGTAACTACTGATGTCCGTCACTTATTACCGATTACGGCTTTTGTCTCTTCACGTTGATTGTTGTACGTTTGATAGCACACTTTGGATTAACTTCCGCGACGTTTATTTATAAATATATATATATATAACATGGTATTATTTTAACACTTATTATAACTTTATTACAATACACTCGAAATCGAGTGCGTTCATAAAAATCAACAAATGGATGCTCAAAAAATAAAATTTTTTCGAAAGTTCAAATCCATTTTGCGCGCAATCAAATATTTTGAAATGCCCGAAGGAATAACAGCAAAAAGCATGACGGCAATAATGTCGTTAACAAAATGCATACAGGTACTTTATTCAGCTCTATAAGCTTCAAAACTGAAAAACGCTAGTAATTCATACTTTTTGATCGTTTCCCAAAGTACATACAACCTGGATATATATACAACTGTATTTATGATGTAATGTTGGAAATAATAAGCGCGATAACGATCGCGAGTCGTTAGTCTTGCGAGTAATAGGGTCGGGCATTGATACGATCATCAGTGGCAAGTGTAACAATGGCCGCCGCTAAATGTTTCATATTGTCGACCATCATTCACAATCCAGTCGATATCCGATCTGTATCGGCTCCAACTCTCCACCGGTTACCGACGAACAACCGAAATTGATAATATCCATCAATTATTCGAATTTGACCGATATAAGCAACGAGTCCTCTCAATACCAAGTGTTCTCCCTGCGGGAGCGGGCGCACGACACTCGCGAGCTTTTGATATCGTTCGCTAATGCATTCGAGCGCTTTTCGTTTTTTCCGATGCAACCGAACCGTGTTGCAGCGTATTTTTCCGCAGGCCGTATTTTCCCGCTGCCCTAATTTCGAAGTACGTCCGGGATGCCGGATCCGCGGGCTTTCCGCGGACTTGTAAAGTTTCCACGCGCACATGCGAATGAATCTCTCGGTCCGGGTAATCAACTGCGCTTTCAGTAGCCACTTCACATTACAGGAGAGCCTCTCTGCAAATATATGTACCAGTTCATTTAGTTTATGAGCGCTCCTATTACGCTCATCCATTAGCGTGGTCGCGAAAACCGTGGGACTGCGCTTTTCACTTTCACCGAGATGAGTCGGAGGAGGGGTTCGTAACGCACGAAGTGTCGTCAAATATCACGAATTTATTTGCGAGTTTATATGCACCAATGATGCAGTAATTAACGGCCGTTTATTAAGTCGACCAGCGAACGTTTATTTAATAATTCAGCTCGCGTCCGTGTTATTGTCAATTCGTGATTATTTGCATCCGCGAATCTCTAACGCGAAATCGATGTTATACTTTACATTCTTAATAGACACGAGAGAGACGAGGAGTTTCTTCAACAGTATTATCTAAACATTAAAAAACATATTAAATAAAAAATGTTATTTAAAAAAGAGCAGCATATCACCAAGATTTTTATTGGCGTTTGTGCAAGATTGTGCGAAAATCTTCAGTTTTACTGATCGGGCCTTTAAGTCGCGTCAGCTCAACAGCGCGTGGTTCATCATTCCGATGAAATTGTCAAAAGGGATTTTGACTTTTATATACGTTGAAGCTTCGCGCGTTCGGCTATGAAATTAGAGCGATCTGTCATTGAGCGACCGAAGTGTCTCAAGTAGGAAATTCCTTTGCAGTCAACGCTCGCGGCTTTACGATGGGAATCGTGAATTGTCGGTGAGACCGGATTCCACGGTTAAAACCGTTCGCGCGCGATAGTCGACGCTCGATAATCGGCGGCGGTTTGCCGGATTGGCCCCTTTTCACGCAGAAACGACGGCGGTCACGCACGATAACGCCGACGAACGAAACCGCCACGAACGAAGATAAGTGCTAAGGGACGTTCACGTCGATTTTATTGCCGGGGACGATGTGCAGCAAGTGCAGTGAATGCTGCCAAGGATCTAGGCACAGTGTGGACGCTAGCCCCACGCCAGGCTCCGATTCCGATGCCTCAGGTAACGATAGCTGATTTCTAAGGAGGGAAACTCGACCGCCGGTCTCGCCACTCTTTCAGTTTCCTTTTTTTCTATTTTCGTTTCGATCTTCTGGTCTTGCTAGTCCCATAGCCGAACTGTTACTATCAATATCTCTAGCTGTATTAATAGGAAATACGATACAAGCTCTTGATGTGGTATTTTTACATTTGTGGCAATACGATTGGTTTGATTGCTGCAGTATGTTAGATAAGGGCTGATTTAATGTGATCTAGATGTTCTCTTATGCATCGCATTCGTTTCGATTGCTATAACTGATTGCCAGTATGCGATAATGACTGCTATCTCGATTCGTTTTAATTACTCCCCTCCCCCTGCTGTTGCTAATGCCAGCTAACTGTCAAACTTGGTTACTGCTTGCACGGCGTTTCTATTTTTATCAACGTTAATTCAGCGTGCGTGCGATTAACTGGAATTTTTTTCTTTATACTTGCGATAAAAAGATGTACTTTATTGTCTGTAAAATAAGTAAACCGATAATCTGGACCTCCAAAAGAAACCAGGGAAACAAAAGAAGCTAAAACTATCTCTCGGTGTGTTTTTATGTGATAATTGATCGAACAGAATTTATTGTCGTTCAGCGAAACACGAGACAAATATTTTTTTATATAATTTCTTGTCATTAAAATTCCAAAAGTGGTCACTAAATGATTTCATCTCAATTAATATCTCTCGTAAAAGTATCGTCCATATCGTTGATAATGGAACACGATGAACTTTTTCTTATGTATTCGCGTTACGTAACATTTCTTCGAAAAAAGTCAATTAAAGTCCAAGCTGGCGAAACAAGTTGCGACTTTCAGATTAGATTTACTTTGCCCCATAAATTTTTCTTTCATCTTCGATTATCTCCTTCCCTTCCCTCGTTTCTTCGCTTGCTCCTCGCACTTTCGTGATAATGTCGACAAGCCTTGATCTTCATCGTGTTTTTCCCAAGAGACGACTTCTGTTTGCCTCGTCGAATGGAGTTTATTTCGAGCGTTCTTTCGATAAGCAGACGCTGCCAAACTTAAAATTCCGCAGTATTCGTTTACTCGCTGTCGTAATCAAGCTTTGCGTAACGCTAGCAGAATATAAAGAAATATTTCAACTGCATAGCGTGGAATTATTATTTGTTTTATTCTGTTTGCTTTTAATCATAATATTAATTTGTTTCCGAAGTATCTTCAAATTTAAAATTTGCATCTTTGCGAACTTTTACGAATAGTTTTAAAGTAATTTTGATTTTTCAAAAGTTTCATTTCTGAGACGTGAAACTAATATCTACGTATTCATATTTACTGTCTTTCTGTCAATAATACCAGTGCATTTATGAAATATTCCGTTCGCTTCGGCTAAAAGTAAGATATCTTTTCGGATAATTGTACTATTTTTCGTGATAAACATTTAGCGTGAGCTAATAGAATGAAAACACAAAAATCACTTCTAATTCCAATAACGATTTCTTGTTACAGTAAAGTAACTTTTGCGAAGTTGGATTAACAACAACAAAGTGTAATAAAAACCCGAAGATCTTTCGTGACCTTACTCTACTTTGCTCCATTTTATCGCGAGCTTTCTTCTTCTCTTCGCGCGATACGTTCGCGTGTCTTTGCACCCTCTCCGTAACTTTCTTCTCCCCGTTAAGTCCATGTTTCAGACGTTTTTAAACTTAGCAACCATCGGATTAAGACCACCGAATTACGTAAGCTCTCAGCAGAAAGAGAAAAGAAGATTTCGCCTTATATCCTGTCTTATATCTTTTTCGTACAAAATCAACCGTATATAATCTTGTATAAATATAAGTTTCTGAAACGATCGTTGCAGAACGAACGTTAGCCTGACCTGAAAGTGTGACAAAATATTTTTACTCAATATATTTTATATTTTATGTCAAAATATGCCAGAACAAAGTATGAAAATATATCTTGTAACTTATTGACTTAATGATATATTTCATTATTCTGTGCATATATTAATTATTTACAACCATGCTAGGTTGTAATCATATGTTGCAAAAAATATATATACTGTTTATAAGATGCTTAAATGCAACAAAATGCATGATATCCTAGAAAAATTACCTTTTTAAGAAAAGGTAAAAAAAGCGCCAAGTAAACGCGTTCATAGTTTGTAAAACTATACCTCGTAATGTCTTTGTACCTCGAAAAAACCCAAGTGGTATCTTTTATTTAAAAAAAATACAACCCAAGTAATACGTATCTATGTATAAAAAAATGTATGAAATCTTTAAATTGCGCCAATTAAAAAGAGAATATATGATAAGAATTTTATAAGATTAAAAATTTTTAAATCTAACAAGAATTAAAGACTTTTAACAGTACAAAATGAAATAAATTTAATTAAAATAAAAAATTTTAATCTAAAAAAACTTGGCGCTGCTAGACTGAATAAGGAAAACAATAAAAATTTATAGTAATGAATTATTTGAATATTACATTAAGATTATACCAATAGCTTTCGAAGTATACCAGCGCCAAGTTTTTTACATAAAATTTTCTTTATTTTAATTAAATTAATTTCATTTTGTACTATTAAATCTTTAATTTTTGTTAGATTTAAAAATTTTTAATCGTATAAAATTCTTATCATATATTCTCTTTCTAATTGGCGCAATTTAAAGATTTTATACATTTTTTTATACATAGATACGTACTACTTGGGATGTATTTTTTTAAATGAACATGGAAAAAATTGTTATGGTTGTTACAACAACGTTCTCTATGATTGGAAGAAAAATGTATGTGAATTTAAGTTATATTGATATTATATTGAATATAGCTGTCAAGATATGCTCACCTATACGGTTCTCACAACCGTAGTTCTTACGATAAGTAACATTCGGTTAGAATATTCTTATATATGGTTGCTTCAACTAAAGTATTGTTGCTATCTCTCTAATGTGGTCTGCAGAACAAATATAGTATGATTGAGAGATCTGTAGGATATAGTTGCACGGCAGCACTGAGAATTCAGTTCTATTGCAACAACAGAATAGACAGCAGCAGTATTACCACCAACTCACGAAGAATTTTCAAATAAAATAAAGTGTGTGTTATATTGTGATCCTACTTGTGCATATTATTGCGGATACGATTGTGGATAATTATGGATAAAGCTTACGAGCCTGCAACCACAGTCATATACATGTTATCCTATCTGTAATCTAAAAATGTTTTATTTTGAATGTTACCTTTGTGAAAATAGGAATAGAGTCCTCAAATTCTATGCTTTATCTTCAAAGCATAGGATTTGAGGACTCTATTCCCATTTTCAAAGGTAACATTCAAAATGAAACATTTTTAGGTTACAGATAGGATAACACATGTATATGACTATGGTTGCAGGAACTGTACCTATAAATAATCATTACGGTTGTAATATCCATATATAGCAGCTACCCTCGCTAAGGCTGGGGCAACCATATAGGTCACTTCCAGAGTACTATGGTTCCCATAACCCTTTTCTATGGATGAGCGAAAAATAACATTATTATTCTGCTATGACATCCTTAACTTTTTCTCCGTGAAAGATACCACTTGGGTTTTTTCCAGTATTAATATACGTCATCATGTTACATATTGTATGCGCTAGCGATAGCGCAACCAAACTTCTCTACATAACACTCAATATTGGCTCTCGCATTTTCAAGTATTATATCGGATATCGAGATTTAGATTCTCACGTAGATATATTTTATCGCTTCTCCACGCCTTTTTCTCCTCAGTTCAATCCGTTTTCTCTCGTTCGCCTTCCCTCCAACGAGAGTTTTCCGTCCTATTACGGCACCGGCTATTTCTCGACGTACACAAACTCTCCTTTGTACGATGGATAGGAAGCATTCACGGAGCGCCTCTGAAATATGAGTATTTCAAGATGTATACCGTCGACTTTTTGCCGCTCCCTCGTGGCCTCTTTGTCAGAGATTTTACACTGCACGAACTTGTGAATAAACGTTCGCGTGTACAAACCTAACGAGAAAGGTAACTGATAAGTAAAAATCAACTGCAAAACTTTATACAACGTAAAGTTAGGTAGTTGACACTCTTCTGAATGGAGGCGACGTAATGACAAAGTTAATCGTTGTTGCTTTGTGTGACGATGGCTCATATACTATTAAATCAACATTAAGTTGTTTAATCGTTTCGTCGTTATAAAATCATTATCGTGCTGCCATATATGCTTTACATTATATATTTTGCAATTTATTTTGCTTTGTCTCAATAGATGTTTGCGAACTTTTTAAATTTCGATCACGTCGTACTTTACGTCATGACCGAGTGTCACAATTCCGAGACCTACGACAGTAAGGCCAACGATAATCCGTCTACAGAGGACAGTAATCAGGATTATTTCCTCGCCGAGGTTCACCCCGAGAGAGTTCGGGATTTAGACTCTTATCTCTGGGCGCCAGGTTTATTACTGAAACCTCTGGGTAATGGATGAGCGATGACAAACGGAATTCCTCCTTCCTATTGTCGCAATTCTTATCCGGCTGCCCGGTTTTTAAGTGGCTTTGTGCTTTTGGGAGGTTCACGTTTAATCCGCGGACGAGGCAGCGCAACGACGCGCATCGATAATTTACGCGCGATATAGAAAATTATCATTTACACGAACGGTTTACGCAATTTCCGTATGTGGATTTGACGCAGCCCCGACATCCATTCGGCCCTCCAATTGACGCGCAAACAACGTACGCGAGCACAATGCGCGCCGCGCGGTCGCGGCGCGTTAATTTTCCATTCGAGAAATATCCGGTGGTTCAATCGCGCGCTCGATCGCTCGCTCGCCGAGAGGGACACGCGCGTTTACACGTTTCGCCAATTACGCGACGGCGATCATCCGCGAAAACACGCGTATCACAGAAAAAAAAAACACATTCGCGCACCCCTATTGTCTCCACGGACGATGAGCGTAGCGATGACGTGAACGAGGAGCGCTGCAATTTCGCTTTCCGGGGATCCGCCGTAACGAGCGGCCTCCCAAACCGCTCGTAGAATACGGTAAATTCCGTTTACCGTGCCAAACGCGCCGTGAAAGAGTTTCCGGATCCTCGACGGGATCCTTGCAAACGGGGCTGCGCGCTTGAAAGGGAAATAGCGAAAAAGCACGAGGCTTCTTGGGGATGCGCTCCGGGGATGCTCACCTTTTCGCTTTCCTTAATATCGACACGCTTTGACTCGTTCCTTGCTTCTTGACGTGACTTTTTCTCTCGGAACTCGGCGGAGCTCCGCTTTCCAGCCCGTATACATCACGTACGCCATTTATTCGCAATTTACTTTGCTCGAGATATATGGTAATTTAGAATCTATGCGACTGTCGTATCCACGTAGAGAAATATGATTTAACGGAAGCTATTTAATTATTTGTAAGCTATACAGAGGGTTGGGAAAGTTACTTTTGAAAAGTATCTCGTTACCATTACTCGTTACCCTTTGGGAAAAGTAATCATTGTTACCGTTATCGTTATTTAAAAGGTAACGAGTCGTTACAATTTTCGTTACTTTTTCACCAAAATTTTTATGACTTTTTTTAGAGTGACACCCAATCGCTTAACTAAGGTCAACAGAAAATCTACGAGTGTGATTGTTATTAATCGCAATATACTCAAACATACCGCTCCTCTTTTGTAAAACTCGCTTGTGTCTGTTCCATACATATGTATTATACGTGTGCGAAGTAACGATAAAAGTAAGAATAACGATTATATTCGTTATCCAAAAAATATAACTGTAACTGCGTTACCATCACCGTTATTAATAAAAATATATAACGTCGTTACCAGTTTGTTACCAAAAAAAGTAACTGTCACGGTAACGGTCACGTTAACGTTACAAGTAAACTTTTCAACCCTGGCTTATACAGGGTGTCTGACAATGTGAGACTACCCGTACACCCCTTTTAAAATGAAGGAAAGAGGTTTTTATAAAAAATCTCAAAATTTTGATAAGTAAATCGGATACGCATTATCGAATAGTGATATTTTTATCTTCCGGTACTGACCGAAAATGAGCTATGTATCTGGATCGGAAGTCAAATTTTTTAAATGGAACATGGCACACTTTATGTAATCGTTACATGTACCGATGAGATTCTTCGAGCAACCAATTCCTTCCAAAACAGAGTAGACACTTGCATCGCAGAGAACGGTGCTCATTTTAAATACTTTGTTTGAACAAACACACATTCACTCACCCAGAAACGCAGTTAAAATTTATTTTTTCGTCACACTTTGAAGATCAATGAAGACATTTTCAGAAAAAATGTTTGAGACAAAAGTTTTTTATTTTCTGCGTGTAATCCGAATCTGCAATAAAAAGTGCCATGTTCCATTTAAAAAATTCGACTTCCGACCCAGATAGCTCATTTTCGGTCAGTACCGGAAAACGAAAATATCATATTTTTTATAGAGCGTACCCGATTTACTTATCAAAATTTTTTAGATTTTTGATAAAAACCACTTCCCTTTATTTTAAAAGGGGTGTACGGATAATCTCAGACACCCTGTATATTACGGAAAGGGAAGGAGGAAGATTGAACATTTCCGAAACAATTGACTTTATGTCATCTCCAAGTCGAGAACATTGTCTATAAAAGTCTGAGATTAAGATCCTACGATCTCGCTTAATAAACAGCAGTTAGCGCCGCTGTAAACGCGTTAAAGACGGAGGGGTGGCTTCCTTAATGAGCGCCGATCCACTAACGAGTACTGCCGAAGAAAATAGGTCACGGCGTAAATCTAAATTCATATCTCCCGCGTGGCTCAGCATGCGGAAGTAGCTGTACGGTAGATCCTTATAAATTCATTCAATCATGCATCTACATCATCAACTCGGACAAGCTCGTGTACAGCGATATATCTACATAACCGACACATACGCAACCGTGCATTATGCATAATCGATATAAAATATGCGCGATTCGTGTACACGTCCAATATAATATGCATATACCATGAACAGGATATCCATAATTAATTACATAGTGTCGATATATTTTAATTTGATTGATTATCGCAAATTCCTTGATATGCCTAACGTGCATTGTTTCATCATTCTATCGAACGAAGGTTCGTCTGCCGAGTACGACGGTTCAAGAAGCATCATTGTCTCCACGTTAGAAATAGACAGCTTGATTAAATACATAAGTATTTAAATAAAGCACGTCTCATATACAGGGTGTATTTGAAATAAGTGCAGATTTTTTTCGGGATGATAGAGGGGATATAGACGAACATTTTTTGTTAATAAATACATGGTCTGCGACGCGTCACTACCCCGCTATGTGGTGCCAAAGTTACGCGTTGGAAGTACTTAGGCAGCTTGCCACACACAGGAGCACAGTGAGCTGCTTACCTCCCAGGCACGTTCAATATTTCAAATGCAATTCATTGGGCTGGCAAAAAATTATCTTTAGAAGAAAACAAACATTCTTTAATTAGATCACATTTTACAGGAATTGCTGCATATGTCCTCCGTTCATTTCATTACATAACATTGCCGTACAGGAAAAACCACGCAACATGTTTACAAAGCTACATGTTTACAAACGCGCCTGGGAGATAAGCAGCTCACTGTGCTCCTGTGTGTGGCAAGCTGCCTACTTCCAACGCGTAACTTTGGCATCACATAGCGGGGTAGCGACGCGTCGCAGACCATGTATTTATTAACAAAAAATGTTCGTCCATATCCCCTCTATTAACCCACAAAAAATCTGCACTTATTTCAAATACACCCTGTAGATTCTAGATCATGGAGATTGAAATAAAAAAGTCGCACGTGATAAAAAATTTTTTTATCTGACGTTAACCCTACATTATTCGCGTGGGGTATAAAACGTACGTCAGCTTTAAAAATTCGCTAAATTAACCAAGTAAAACTTTTCTATCGATTAAATGCGTTTGTTTACTTTTAAATTGATTATTGCGCCATTTAATTTAGACGAGAAAACGCGTATTTCATGGACAGAATCAATAAAATGCCAATAAAAATACATGGAGTGTGAAATACATTCCGCGCGAATAATAGAGTAACATTTCTGATTGCGCCTGGAATTTGATAAATTTTATTTAACGTCATCAAATAAAAATACGTATAATATTAATGTGTTTAATGTCTAATTAATATCTAATTTAATTTAAATAATATCTAATTCATATCTGGTTCATAATCTAGCTAGAGTATATAACAATTTAAGAGACTTCAGAACTCTATAATTATGAGAGAGTTATATTTTTTGCAAATTACTAGCAGTCAAAAAGCAGCTATAATAAAGAAATAAATTGTGAAAAATAAATATAAACAAATAATAATTTCGATGTTTACTTAAAATGTAATTATTAACATTAATGATTTTTCATATTTTGTGATAGCATTTGAAAGATAATATTAATAAAATCAGATTGCTTTAATCAAGAGTTTAACATTAAAGATTACAATAACTTTAAAATGAATAGCTCAGATACGAAGAAAATAGAAGTCAAACGAAGGTGATATATCTTCGTTATAAAACTAACATTTGTATAATTTTTTTTCCAATATTTTAATATTATTTTATTTTTGTAAATTTTGTTAACCAAATTTAATTTATTGTTAAAAATTTTAATATTACTTAGCAAGAAATGCATAAAAAATAATTTAAATAAATAAATAAAAATTAACATAACAATTCTAATTTGCCGTCAAAATGCTTTATGATAGATATATAAAACAAATATAATTTGATATAAAATAATATAATTTGTGTGTGAAATTTATTTTTTAATATATTAAAAATATTCAGCAAAAACTCTATTTTTATATGTCTTTACACACATGTATAAACAAAATTTAATTAACAATTATTTAATGTTCTAGTAAGTACTGAACTTATCATACATACTACGTTATTTGTACACATTATATTTAGCGCAAATTATTTTACAATTCAAAGAGAACTTTTACATTAATTTTTATCTAAAGGATACATAGAATATTATCAACCTTAATTTAATTCTAAATTATTAAAGACATTAATAAAAAAAATAAAATATAACATTAGAGTGTAAAATACATCTTAGGCTAGTAATTATGTTTTTAAAAAATCACGTGACGTTAACATGGGATTAATGGTGGACAGTCAGAATTTTGAAAACCAAAGATCTATGGACAACGGCTTGCTGGGTTTAGAATGTGCGTACGTTACGCGTGCACGCACGGTCGATACGACTTTCGATTTACGCTTTATCACGTGTGGACGTGCGTTTTTTGCATATACACGCATGTTCCTACGCGCGTATATGCCGACACCCGTTTCGGTTTAGTTTCACGCCTCGGTATCACAGTTTATCATATGTCGACATGCGCTTCTCATAAACGTACGTGTAATGCGTGCAAAAATCACGAAAAAAAGCACCGCCGCAAACACTCGGTCGATTTTCGCGCGATGTATGCGTGACCGCAGTTCTTCATGGAAAATGTAGGTATATGATCGGACATTCACATATGTTCAGGAGGGGTGAAAAATGAAAGATATTTTAACTTGTAACTCTATTATTTATATATATATTTTTTTGCAAGATATTTAATATTATATATTTAATAATTAATATAATATAATTTTATACATATATATATATATATTTGCGAGATATTCTATATTTCATGTCAAAATATCCCAGGATAAAATATTAAATATCTCGCAAACTATTGATTTTTTGATAACTCTACCTTAATACTTTTATATGCCAAATAACTGGAGAAATTATATTATATAAAGAAAATCATATGATTCCATTTAAAAAAACAAAAGTTACCTTGAAATCTCAGGAACACCTCCACCTAGGAAAAACGTGTATCTATCATAAGATGTCCCCCTTAAAACACTGTAAGTTTTACTTGAAACATTTTTCAATAAAATCATTGGTTCGCAAGATATGGCACTGGCTCCTTTAAAATGGGACACCCTGTATATATGTATATATATATATATATATATACATATGTAGGATAGGACATTCCATGTGAAATTTTTATGTTCTAACCCTGACCTACTCCAATAATTTTGACAATTTTTTTCCGAAAAGTCTTCTGAAAAAGAGAAGACACGTATTTTTTTGTTTGGGCCTATGATCAATATTTTCGACAGTTTGATTTTTGTAAAAAATTGAATTTTTCGGGAAGTCTTCTTTTTAAGATCTTAATTTCTTGGAAATATTCAATTTTATCGAAAAATGACTCAAATAAAATTTATTCAGTTTCAAATGAATTACATGAGATATATATTCTTTTTAATTTCTGGACAGTCTAAAGTTGTGTTATACGATGTTAAAGAGAAAAAAATCGTTTTTTGTAAAGTTTGCCAATTTTTAAAATTACAAAAAAATTCATAAAAATTCTATTAGAAATTACGAAATTTTTAAGATTAATTGGAGCATGGCAAGATTTTTTTTCGAGAAGTTGTACCTAATTGAAGTTTTTGTAATTACCTGAATTCGGCATTACACAGACTAAAATAGTCAAAATGCATCGGTTAGTAGCAAATTAATATTATCTATCTTGATATTATATTGCTACGAATTAAAAAAACACATTTTTCGGTATCATATTAAATTTTCTATATAGAATTTTGTATATGGATTTTCTATAGAAAATCCATACCCTTGTATCCATGTCATATAACCGTAGTATTAAAAAAATAATCCAGACAAAAGTAAATGATAATGAAAGCGACAATTAAAAAGAATAAATAGCATAAATAGAATTATGATAGTATGCATCGATTTTTCCGCTTGGAAAGATTTTTTTTCTTTTCGTTATTCCGATTTTTCATAGTCGTGTATGGATTCGTGACGTGCCGAATTGTCAACGACTGGCCAAAATAACCGAGAGAGATGGCTCGCCAGCTTTTCGCGGCATTCTCTCGCGCTTTCTCAAATCTCCGGAACTTGGCTTGGAAAGTATGGGATGTGGATGGCGGATTTCCAATATAGGCCTCTGCAATATCCGTAACTTTCCGAAATTCGAACTTCAATACGCGCGGAACTTTCCGATACTTGTTACCAAAGTTTCTGGAAACTCTCAAACCGGGGCGTGTTACCATTGTAATAATTGCAAATTTGCTCAAAACCAATATGTACCTTTCAGATGGAAACGATTCATTGCCATGGCAATCTATACATAACTTATTGTTTATAATCCAAAATAATCAGTTTGAAAACTCGTAGAAGAGAAAATATTTATTATTACTTATAGAAGAACGTTATATAGAAAATGAGACAACAAGACAATTCAATCATTATCGCAAATTCGATAATAATGGTAACTAATTGTTTCGGAGTAACTAGACATAATTTTGAGGAAACTATTTGTCTTTATTGTCTCGCCGTCAACGCTAAACTATCTACAAATTTCCTCCCCGTTAATAAATGTTTTTGCTAATTGCTGTTTTCTCTTTTTGTTTATAGAGGAAGAGTGGAATCCAGATGGCAAGGGTCGGCAGTCCAACGATACTGGTGAGTATTAGTTTCTTATGAAGCTTCATTCATTCGCGAATGAACTTCTTCGGCTGTTCTTTATCAATTTTCTCGGTAATTGTCTCGGTAATTTAGTCGTTAGTCTAATTTATTGATTGAATCGCGACTTCCGGACTATAATTCTCTGGATAGACTGCGATATAATATCTCATAAAGAAAATATTTATTTTATCTGTTATATTTTAAATACGTCGATACAGAATATTTCAAATTTATCAAATCTTCATTAAAGAGGAGTACGTATAGTTGCGAAATCATAGAGCAAAACTATCTATTTTTATATTCCTTTTTCTCATCACTGGATTAACATGTATTCGAATAATTTTATTTTTTTTTTGTCTTACATTTGACTACATTTTTATCAATACTTTTTTCGAAATAAGCTTTTTCTGACTTTCAATTGTGGGTTTAAAAAAGTTTTTTTTTGCAACTTTTGATCAAATAATAATTTTCTGAAACCGAACGATCATAGTCTATTCAGTTCTGAAGAGATTAAAAAAATTTTAAAAATCGATTTAGTAGTTCTTAAGAAAAAGTACATAAAATTAAAAAAACATGATTTTATTCGCTTCTACACTGAGAGAAAAATGTATAATATTTGGAACTATAATGACATAGTAAATGATTATTAATTAGGAATATCATTTTTATAGTAAGTGTTACCATTTATGTTGGTGTCAATTACGATATAGGCATAGTATAAGTGACCCATGTAAAATTTTTACCAATAATTATAATCATTTGAAGTAAAAATATAGTAAGAAAGAATATATGGAATGGGTAAGAGAAATTAACCATTTTATATAGTCAATACAATTGGAATATTTGGCAAATATTAGTACAGGTAACTATAGTCTTAGCATGCTTTACTATACACATGGTAATAATAACAAAGCAAATATGATGACTATAAATTTCTGTTCACTCTGCTATATTTTGCATGTTTAAATGAACTATAAAAATATGTTTGAGGCCAAAACTCACTATAAAATATAGTGAGATTATTGTTATTCCAACCATTTTTTTCTCTCAGTGTAACTATTTCGATTACGAGAGGACTATATGTTCAACCTCTTTCAGACATTTAGACCTACCTAAAAATAGCTTTATATAACTTAAAATGTGCGGGAAACAGTCTACTTTTTTCTTAAATTAAAAAGAAATTGACTTTTTGGCCATTTTCAACTGTGTACGCCCCCTTAACTTGAATAAACTTTTTCAAGCGTAACAGATGTGTTCAGTAGGAACCTCTTATACAAACAATTAACTGTCACATGTCTATCATTAATACGCTTATTTTAATCTAGGCAGATAGATTCCACATGTTTTCTCCGCGAATGGAAAATAACGTTAGTTTGTAAAACGGATATTCTTAAAGTATAAATTAATGCACCTTAATTGACTATATTCATTTTTTCGATGATTCCTAATTTAAAATATACTAAAGAGGAAAATGGAATTTCGAAGCGTGATTTATAAAAATCCGAATGAACGACAATCACGGCAATAGGATAATAAATTACAAGCGTAGAAACGCGGAAAATTCGCCGTCGTCCTTTCGCGCACCGAAGTGGCTGAATTTGTCGCGGATGGCGGTACTCATTACTGTCTCACGAGATCGACTGTTCCGCGAAGGGATTATCCAGATTGCATTGCCTGCAATCGCCTTTGGCTCCTACTCCTACTCCTCCCCCTTCCCCCTCCTCTCTCGTCTTCTCCTTGGCCTTTAGACGCATTACGAGCTTAACTTAACCCTTGGAATTAGCGAGGTCTCAGTCAGGTTTCCCCAGTTCAAGTTTCACCCTCCCTCTTTCGTTTATTCTCTGAAGCGACTGTGCTCCTCTACCTCTCCCGCTTTCTCGTGAAATTGATACGCCGAGTCTGTCGTCTCCATCGCGATTCTATTCCGCTGCAACTGCAGACTCGCGATACAAAGTGGCCGCGTTACGAAGAGGGAACGCTCCAAGTAATACCGAGTATTTTTACCTTGGTAACTAAAACGGATACACATCAGTGTTTAACCAGTATACACCCCGGCAAAAAATGTCGGCGGAAATTGTCACATAATTTTTTTTTGTATCTTTTGGCTAAATAGAAATTGCCTCATCATTACGTTTTTACGTGTCCACACGCATGCACATTTTAATTCGATACCAACGTAAAACGACGTAACAATAAAATCACAGAGGTGGTCTCGCAAAAGGAAGCAGAGAAAGCTCAATTATTCGGTTTAATTGAATACTGCGAGAGATACAAAAAAAAGTTTTGTGCTAAAATAGCTTGATCCCATAACGGAAAAGTTCGATTGAAAAAAAGCGAACTGAACGCGCGATGGCATTTTCAGCTGTTATATCAAATTTCCCGCGAATATTATCCGAAAGACAAATAGCGAAAAATAATCCTATAGCCATGATTCCTGTATAACGAAACGAAAATCTAAGGTGTGAGAGAAAGGAACATTGCAGCAACATTTCGACAATATTATTATGTTACTGCAATATTGCTGCAATTTCTGTGCTGTATGGGAATATATGCTTGGAATATGTCTTTTGTCCCCCTTTCTCCTCGTGAGAACAAAATGCATTTGTTATCAAAATGCATTAATAATATCTCTGCGCGTTTCGCGTATCGCTCGCGTTTAATACATCTCATTGTCGTACGTTCAATGTGTATCTCGTACAATGCACATCCGCGCGCGTACATCGATTACGGTAATCCGATAACAAATCGGTCTTTGCAAAAATTTATCGCGTCACGTTGATGATGCGAATATTTATTAATAGCTCCGCGTCATTTAATACACCCGCACAGTTATCTTTATTTATACCTTCTTTGACGTCAATCATTACGGAGGGTTTAACAGGAATATTCTTTGCCGGTAGAAAATCACCCGCAAAGGATGGAAGTTCTATCGTTCACATCTGACTGAAGGATTGTGGGCGTAATTCGAGAAACGTCCACGATATAGGGAAGGGGATGACAGAGCGATGGGGGTGGAAATGAGGATCTTTCTATTCTTCTTTTAAAACGATAGGGACGTTCTCCGACGTGCTTGCCCTAGGCATCCCCTTTCCGAAATTCGTACCCTTCGCGCTCGCGGAGCCTCCCCTTTCGCGTCAACCCCGTCGAGGATCCATTCTCGCGGCGAACCGGGGGTAATTCTCGCGGGGTAAACTCCGTGGATAACCCATCGGCGTGCGGCGTACCGGCTCTCTCGACGCGCGGAAACTCCTCTCCTTCGTCGGAGCCGACGCCGAGATGGCGTGCGGAGTCCGGCATGTCGGCGTCTCGCATCTCGCCACACCCTGCTCCGTCCGTTTCCATCTAGCGAAATGTTGCCGAGTAACCTGCGCGTTTGCGAAATCGTTTTTTTTTTTTTTTCGGGAAGAGAACGTACAGTCGAGTACATCGCGGTAAAACTTTTCGTTCCGTTTTTTTTTCTTTTCATGCCGCTGGGATCGCTGCGTAGGGAAAGTAAAACGCGTATGGTCAGACGTGGCGGCGCGATTAAATGTTGCTGCATTGCCTCGCGGAGATTAAATTGAATAAAAATGTGAAGATCGCGGTTAAGTAGGTTGTTGCAAAAGAATGATGTAGTAATTTTCATGAAATTGAATACTTAAAAAAATTTTATCAAAGTTTTCATCATAAGCAGGAAAAAGGAAAGAATAGATGTATAAAATAAGTTTTTATGATTTTATATTCTCAGAAAAATATGGAAGACATTGTTTTAACAAGCTTTTAAACAGTTTTTGCAATCTTTGAAATACTTGATTAATTTCCAGAATTATTGTAAATAAAATTTAATATCATTATTAAACATGCAATTATTGAACGACACAGTGTTCAGTTTTTATACCGAAAATAATTTCCGCAAATGGAACTGCGTTCAATTGCTCTGTCGGACTACATATGTTCCATTTTCCCTGTGCATATAAAATTTTACAAATGACGGCTTTACTTGTGTCTATTATCAATTTTTTAGAATAAATAGAGTGGACAGTAGCCGATACGCTGAAAAATTTTATTTCGTAATCCTTTAAATAAAAAATGAACGCTTTTTTAAATATTTAAATAATATCTTGCGTTAGTAATTTGTCCAAAATGGATATCACAGCTTCATCTCCGTAATCACTACTGAGTTACGATTTAAAAAAAAGAGTTGTACGCGTAAATCCAATTAAAACGGTGTAACGTTCGCTACCCTTCCGCTGCAAAATCGATTCGACGATAATACAATGAAACTCATTTTCCGTCAAGCCACGACACAGTCTACTAAACTTCCAAATTCGCGTAACGACACCAAATGCACAATTAATCCGATCGACACGGAGTTTGGCTTCCTCGCCGACAATAGTATCATTAAACAGCTATTTGAATGATGTCGATGCAACTTAATCGATATTTGTAAGATTGAAAGTAATAAGAATTATTATTTATTTTCCTCTAAGAAAGAAATCCGTGTATACATATATTTCAAAAAGTGCATATAATAAATCATTAAGAAGTATTTACAAAAATATTTTTTTACGTTTTATTTTTACATTTTTTACATTTTTACAAAAATATTTATTTACATTTTAAATTAAAATAAAAGAAACACATGTTATTTTTTCCGAATAAATTAAACAATGCGAATTAATACTAAACTGAAAGTAAAAATTAACCCTTTTTATTACCCCACCGTTTTATTTACCTTTTTATTTACCCTAAATTATTTCTCTTTAAGAAGACTCACGCATATGTGAGTTTTAGAAAGTGCATATATTCAATTTTTAAGAGGCATTTACAAAAATATTTTTAAAATATAAATTTAAATAAAAGAAGCTTGTTATTGGCCTGTGCATGTGTTTTAGAAAGTGCGATGAATCTTTAAGAGGCATTGAAAAAATATTTTTTTTGCAAATTTTAAATAAAAGAAACTTAGCGAGTCAATCAATAAAAATTAACATTTATTTTTCTTAAAAAATACACGTGTATATATGAATTTTAAAAAATGATAAATCTTTATAAGATAAATATGATAAATCTTTATAAGATAAATATGATAAATCTTTATAAGATAAATATGATAAATCTTTATAAGATAAATCTTTTTATATGATAAATCTTTATAAGAAGAATGTTCATTAAAATATTTTTTTACATGAATTCAAATAAAGGAAGCTCATTATTTTTCTTCCAAATGAATTAAGCAATTCGAAAATTAGTCATTGAAAATATTAATAATTAATATTTATTTCCTTCCAAAAAAAATTTGTACGCACATGGGTCTTAGAAAGTACCCAGGAAGAACAGAAAATCATGATGACGTCAAAATGACCTCAAAATGACCTAAAAGGCGTCATTTTAGCATCATTTTGATGTCATTTTGACGTTATCACGACTTTCTGTCCTACTTGGGTACATATAATAATTTTTTAAAAGACATTTATAACATTCAAAATATTCTTTTACATGAATTCAAATAGAGGAAGCTCGCTATTTCTCTTCCGGATAAACCAAGCAATGTGAATTAAATCGTAGCGCTACGAGCAAATAACCCCATAGATTGCGCGCGAGAGTCACGTCGCCATTGCTCCGCGGATACAACGTTGTCCCGAGCGGAAACGGAACGTCTGATGGACATCCGGTAAATACATGGATTTCAATAATTTAAACGAAGAGAAATGGACTCCGCATATATATATATATATATATATATATATATACAAATCGCTATTCTTAAACCGACTAACGCCGCTCGTGAAACGATACGGTTATGCGCGGCTATTCTTCCCGCAGTTTTTACTATTTAAAGCGAACGTATCCCATTCCGGCGGAGGGGTTGAACAACCCCCTCTGGGTTAACGATTAAAACCCTCGACCGTCGATAGCTGGCGGCTTATCGCCTTATCCGCGTTGCTTCGCGGCCGCTCGCTCGTGCGAGCGGGACGATAAAGAAGAGACCTCCGTTGTGCACCTCCCTCGCAGCCTCCTCCGCCTCCTCCAATTCTCTCTCCCACCCCCACTGTTCGGCTCCCACGTGACGAGCGGCGACGCGGCGCGGATCCGCCGTCAACTAATATTGATTATAAAACCGGCGGCAGCGACGGCGGCGGCGGCGGCGACGGCGGTGGCGGCGGCGGTGGCGGCGGCGGCGGTGGCGGCGGCGGCGGTGGTGGTGGTGGCGGTTTCTTCGGTCTCCTTTTTTTCCTTTTGCCAAGCGGAGCCACGGGCGGTGGTACACGCGCGCGAGACACAATACGCCCGTAGTGTGCGTCGTGGCGGCGGCGGTGGCGGCGGTGGCGGCGGCGTCGGCGGCGGATTACTCTCGCGGAGAGTCGCCGGAGACGACCGGCTCGCCCGCGGTGAAGTGAATAAAGCCCCCATCGGGTCAGACGCGCGCAAGTAGAGGCGTCCCGACGGCCGCGTCGCGTCCGCGAACTCCACGTCGTCGTTCCCCGTCGTAGTTTCGGAGTCGCGCTCGGCTCCGGCTCCGGAAATCCGCGCACGGAACGCTCGCGGACAGGAACGTCCCGTCGCCTCGGGCCTCAGGCGGAAAGAGAGAAAGAGGGGGAGGGGGAGAGAGAGGGTGCATTGACTCCAGACGCAATGTAAGTAATCCAGAGATGTGGCATGGTGCGCGGTGGGTCTTTAAAACGCGGCGGTTTTTTGATCGCGCGGAATTTCTCCGGAATTTCTGATGGCAGTGTCGTTGAATAGAAGAGTAGGTATTCTGGAGTAACTGGAGCAGTCCGCGACTGCTGTGTTAAACTCGGAAATTGTCCCTGAAAATATACGTATACGCGCCCGTACGATGCTGTGTTTTTTTTTTTTAGCGGATCGCTCTTTATCTGTCGCGGTGACCTTCTCGCGTGACGCGAAGGTGCATTTTCTGTGAATGAATGGTGTCGATAGAGTGTGTCCGATTTTCTCATAATTATCTTTATCCTTCCACTACACAGAAAAAAAGAACATTCTTATTTCAAAAATATCTTTATTTTTGACATGTAAATCTTAAAATGAGATTTTATAGCGTTAAACGAAGAAATATTACTTGCATCAAAACATTTTATATAATTCAATAAAGAAAATTATAGTCTTATTATTCAAAAATAATTTTTATTAATGGAAAGCAAAAAATATTGGATAGAGAGTAACAGTACTTTCAAATCAAGAATATTTATGTTATAAAGATAATACAGTTTAATCTTATTACTGTATTCTTTATGTAACAATTACAATATTCAAATTAATTTATAATATTCTTGAAATACAAGAATGTAAAATTCTTCTAAGAAAATAATATTTTCTTGCTTATATATGAAACAATGATAGTGTTAATTTAAATATATTCGTCTTGATTGAAGACTTTTTTTCTGTATGTAATATTATTCCAATATTTTTGCGTAATATGCGAATAATAGAATAGGGTTTTGTACGCACGATGACATTTTATGTACTCTCATGCGTACATTTAATATATTAAATGGAAAATATATTATAATGTTTCACAAGAGCTACTTTTTTATATAATTCGAGTCGCAATCGATCATTCAAAAATTGACATACGCGAGAATAAAAACTGAATTATATTTTGCGACTGTCAGGATAAGGAATACTTTTAGCATGTTTCGCAATATTGTACCAGTTGTTAATTTAAAAGCGTATATAAATAATAATTGAAAATTTCAACGAAGTAAACAGAGATGATTGTTTTAACCAGAAATAAATATCGATTTGCTTTGAACAGAATTATTTAACGTTCGAGATAGTTTTGAATCAATAAACTGCGTGAATCTTTTATCACGTATGTAATAAAAGATTTTTGCAGAAAGTTATAAAGCTTTTAAAGGATATTCGCTATTACTACTCGTTAATATCTTCGCAGATGCATTTTTGCGAGATAAATAGACACCGTGATATCGACGGTGCACTCAAAAAGACCGAGACAAGATATCGCGTTTAATATTAATGAACTTTTAGAATTTTAAAACTTATTGCCCCGCTTCGCAAACTTTCTTCGCCGCTACACTTTGCTTACTCTTCTTTTCGAGAGTCGTCATTGATCTACTGGGATCGTTGACATGTTATAAACTATAGCGAGCTATAGGATAAGTTTTTGTTTGCATTAGCTAACGTTGAAGAAACGCTATATCCACTCGCTGTTGTGCCAAAACGAAGTAGCAATACGTTAGGCTCGAAAGCCTTAATTTGATTAGATTAAAATGATGTATATTACGAAGAAACTCCCGAATTATATAATAATTAGCACATCAAAGAAGTAAACCGAACGTCTAAATTCGTGTAATGACGTCAAATGCACAATTAATCCGATCGACATAAAGTTTGACTTCTTCACGATAGCATCATTAAGCCTTAGACAGTTATTTGAATGATGTTGAAAATGCAACTTAATCGATATTTGTAAGATTAACCTTCCGCCTGAATACATGGGTCGTTGATGTCCGAACTAAAATAAAGTAACTCACGTCTTTCCTTCGTTATAGTGTTCAGAATTTATTAAAAATAAAATATTTAACAAATAATTTTTATCAAAATGACTATGAAATCATTAACTACAATGTAGACAGATGTTCCATGAATTTTTTTTAGATTTTTTAAAATACTTTAAAGTGAGGAAAATAGCGTCGGACGCAAAAGATCCACGTATTCAGTGGAAAGGTGTCGAAAAAATATATTTGGTCGGAGGGTTAAAAGTAACGATAGACAGTCTTCTCTCTGGCGAGACTGTCTATCGGTTGCTATGTGAGAGATGTTCTTGCCGAATTTGTTTATATGTTGTTATCCGTGCGACCAAGTATTTTTGCGAGAAAGCACGCTCACGCGCGCGCAGCAACAAAATAGTGCCGGGCTGCCGCTGTATAGGGGCATACGCGGTTACCACTGTGTAATGACGTCAAATGCACAATTAATCCGATCGACACGGAGTTTGACTTTCTCACGATAGCCATCATTAAGCCTTAGACAGTTATTTGAATGATGTTGAGAATGCAACTTAATCGATATTTGTAAGATTGAAAGTAATAAGAATTAACATTTATTTCTCTCTAAAAAAAATCCGTGCACGGAAAAAACGATAAGGTTGCCACAACCACAATAATAGTAA
>NJRP01000147.1:159465-177632 GCA_003063835.1 Aphaenogaster floridana | reverse complement strand
TATATTTTAGAAAGTGCATATAATAAATCTGTATATAATAAATCTTTAAGAAGCTTTATATACAAAATTTTTTAAATATAAATTAAAATAAAGGGAGCATGTTATTTCTTTCCGAATAAATTAAGCAATGCGAGTTAGTAATAAACTAAAAGTAACAAAAATTAACACTTATTTCCCTCCAAGAAGACCTGTGCATATATGAGTTTTACGAAGTACATAATTTGATTAGATTAAAATGTACATTATAAAGAAACTCCCGAATTATATATATAATAATTAACACATCAAAGAAACAAACGCTGTCTTTTTGAAAAGAAAACCGATGCACTAAATGTACACGGAGAAAATTTTATATTAAAAATTATTATGTATGGCAGTAGCCGTGGACCATTGTTGGAATTATAAAAATTTTTACTATGTTATTACATTAATAATTATTAAACTCTTTTGTGAAAACATAGTAAAAATTTTTATAATTCCAGCATGATTCACGGCTACTGCCATACATAGTAATTTTTAATATAAAATTTTCTCCGTGTAAGGGATTCCGAAATATTTCGACGTGAATATCTTTCCCGAGTTTACCGTATTTCCCACAAAAACCTCGGTTTCGCGAGGTAACGATTTTTATTTCCTTAATGTAATCAAACGCCAAACGTTGTACCTACACCGTACAATATACGGTGCGAATCAGTATTATCGCCCAAAGGCAAGTCGGTAATGTTATTACGCGTGTATCGCGGGCTTTATTACGCGTGCCGTATCGCGTTCAGGAGCCTCGCCACGTCGCGCCGCCACGCCACGCCGGATTATTGCTTCTCCTCGGCAAATACCTCATTGCGTTCGGCCGGATCGTTGACGCGCGACGAGATTAAAGCGGATAGAATACGGGATTGAAGTAATAAAAGCGGCCGCTAATTGTACTCCGGTCGTTGCACGCGCCGCAGGACGTTTGTATCACCGGCGAGAGGGGCGGGACGGGGGTAGAAGGGGAATACATTATATAGATTGCAGCAGAAACAATCGCGGATATACGCGATACACGCGGTATCGGCTTATCGCATCTTTGATATTTCTCCCCCGCCCCGAAACATCTGTCTTTTGCATACGCCGCACGTGTTCCGGGAATCACCGATTATATCTCATTAGGCAGATGGTATAACGCAATCGAGCTAATAACAGGGTGGTTATTCACAGCGGTACACAACTGGTTTTAGCAATTTCGCCTTGAGCGTAACGAACGTGTATAAATTACTGTAAAATTAGAAATTGTTAGAAAAATATGTGCGCGGGTATAAATTTCGAATAATAACACGGGACCACAAAAAGAAATTTGTGAAAATCAACTGGGATCAGAGTAGGTGATTCTTATAGATTTTGGGTCGCAAAAAACAATGCCGCTGGCCAAATTGCTCTATCACGTCACAATTTTGAGTTAATTGCAGTTAAAGTTGCAAAAAAGGGCTATTTTAGTGAATTTTGGCATATTATAACTACAGTATGTGACATGTTGGACAAGTTTTATTGCAATCAAAATTAAGCACATTAGGACTTTTAACCCTTAAAAAGAATTTGTTGTGTCGGTTATGGTTAAAAATTTTTAGTGATTTAATACATTTCTTTGCAATTTACAAAAAACTTAGACGTGGTGGACAAAAACGGCCAACGGATTCGTCTTCAGCGACCCAAAATACGTATAGTACACGTGGTCTAGTTTGTGTCAGTTAAAAAAAAATTTGTGGTCCTGTGTAATTTGTTAAAAATATACACATCGCTCCTGCCGGTTATTATAAATCCGCTTTCGGCGGAGCGCCGAAAGCGGACTTTTACGTCATCGTTCGCGTGCCGCGCGCGATACAGAAATAGATCGCTCTCATATCTGGAACGTCGTTTTTTATGCGATCTCTCCGCGCAAACAAGAATTTAAAACGGACGGTATGGCGAGGAGCAAATTGCCAGTTTCTAGTCGCGAGGGAACAGCCGGAAGATATAATACACACTCGCCTGTGCGAGTCACATCCCAGTGGATCTTTCTATTTCCTTTTAATCCAACTTTTCCCCGTTTCTCCGAATTTAATATCGTGATTTAATGTCGCGCAAGACTGAAAGTTTAATTGATAAGGTCGACGAGGCTGAAAGGCAACGGTCATAAAGAATGCGGGAAGTCAATATCGTTGCCTCTTCCGCTCTCGTCCGTAACGACGGCTTTGACGGCGATCCGCGGTGCCGTCACGAATCGATCCCGGATCGCGATTGATCGATGATCGGACAGACCTATTCTCTGTTGACGTCGGCCGTAGGCCGGGGAATCGATGATGAGCTACGACCGTCGCGAACGAGGCTCTTCCTGCCGTAGTTCGGCGCGACTCCCGAGCCCCGGCGACGCCCGACTTCGGCTCCATTCATATTCGAACGATATTTCATGAAGACGGAGTGGAGCGGTTCTCGTTTGACTGAAGTCGATTCCCCTTTTGTCGGCGTCTTCCGGCGTAAAATCGATATGTCGATACCAACGCGCGCCTACGTTTCCGCGCGCGAGCGACGTACGTGTGTGTATATACGCACACGCGATCGCACTCTGGCAAGATATACCCGCGGGGAACTTAGCTAATAAATATCTCGTTGACGGGATGGATGTGTAAGGGCCGCGTTTTGCGTAGAAAGCGCAAAGGGAGGGGATATTCATACACTTGGCTCGCGCGACGTTGGTTCACGCCGGCTTGAACAACAGCGTGTCAAAATAACGTTTCGCCCCCGACGCAGAAACTTACCTCACGTAACGCGTACCCGGGATTAATAGATGTACTATGTACATTTGCTACCGCATAATCCGCTCGGAATGCACGGATGTGTGAAGGATGAAGGTTCGCGAGCGCGAACGTTTCTAATTCGTTATGTCAGCCGTCGTGCACCGCGAAACGGATTAAACGCGACGATCGTGTACTGAATTTTGCATAAATACGTAAAGTGAAAGATATTAATTACTAATTGCCGCGAGCAACATACAGCCAGCATGTTCGTGCCTTTCCATCTTTGTCGCACGGAATGAAATTATATCGAACGAAGTCACACGGAAAGAATGGTTTTGCTGAAGTATCTAAAAATTTGGCCAGATACAGATCTGAAAATAATTTTGTTAGACCATCAAAAGTAACTACATGGGACGCACAAACGTGATAATAATGCTGCAAAAAGTTTTCATATTCCAGTGAATATTTTGGGCGTCCTACATAATTATTTTAATGGCCCAACAAAATTATTTTCAGATCTGTATCTGGCAAAATTTTTAGATATTTCAGCGAAACCATTCTTTTCGTATATAGTTTGCATGAAATTTTATTGTACGAACGAATAGTGAAATCGTCGGATTAAACGCGTCGTACATATACAGGGTGAATTATATAAAGTGTTACAAGCTATTTTCTCGGAATCTATTAGAGATGGCGACTATATTCTTTTTAAGTCTTTTATTACTGTTAGATATTAAAGGATTAAATTTAAATCAATTTTTTGGGTTGAATTACGTTTGGTTGTTTTATTATTTTTGACTCATGTAAAAATTACATTGATTTATGTGACTAGTAAATAGTAAATCAAATTTGAGTCAGATTTTAATACATTCCATGAGTTAAATAATTTAACTCAATTGTTCTAATCGAAAATTGATAGATGGTCCGCCAGTAATATTTAACAATAATATTTATTATTTGACAACGACTACGCTTATTACAAAGCGCAAAACGTTACTACGTTTCGACCCTTGATTTGGGTTCTTATCAAATAGATACTAAAATTGATACATTATTTAGATATGACAATAAAGGTCAAAGATTTCTAAAATTATCACATGGAATTCAAGAGAAAGGAGCGATACCTAATATATCAAAGAACGTCTTCTCCATATCAAGAACATCCCTTAATCATGAGAATTTTCCAGAACTAACATATTGAAGCTAGAATAAAATCTTTTAAGCAATTAAAAAATAAATGTAAAATAAATAAAAAAGAATTGAATAATCAATTGTTAGTTCTAATTGGTTTAATTCAATTGTTCTAGTTAAATTAATAACATATTAGGTACATTCATATACATATAAATGACCCAAATTTGGTTCAATTTAATATTACAAATTTAACAGTATACGATTCATTGGGATCTTGTATGTGATATATAGGTATCTCTATTGCATGGATTTGCAGGGAGATAGCAGGAGGACCAGTCCCCCATTTTTAAATGGAATCATGTGATTTTAACGTAATATGATTCCTCTGATTATAAAAGTATCAAGGTTATAAAAAATCAATAGTTTACAAGATATTTTATACTTTATTCTGACATATTTTGACATAAGAAATATAAAATATCCCGTAAACCATTTTTTGATAACCGTATCTTAATACTTTTATGCACGGAATAATAAAATGAATTCATTATTAAGTATAAAAAATACATAGTTGCTTTTAAAAGAAATTATGCAATTGCAATATACAATGACATACTTTTTTATTGCTATCCCTAATAGATTCCGAGAAGATAACTTGTAATACTTTATGTGGCCCACCGCATGTATACCCACCGTGACATTATCGCACGTTTAAACGATCCTCGCGTTTTGTATCGATCGTGAAATGCAATCGCAGGTGACACGTTTTAATGCCAGAAAGAAGTGGTTTTATGGGATCGCACGCACAATATACGTGCATATGCACGACCAAAAGTCGTCATAAACGCACCGTTACACACCACGTTTCGTTACACTTCACGTTCCGTTTGGGACGTTGCTGCGCCCGAGAGACGCGAAACGCCGAGAACGCCAGAATCCTATTTTACTCTCTTTTTATTATTGCGGCTTTGTAACAGGTGACCCTTTTTCTGCGCGTATACGTTATACACCGCCATGAAATTTCTATGAAATTGGATTTTCCCTGCGTGCACTTTACCGCGTCGCAATATACCTGTCGTTCGGGTTAAATCGTTTCTCTTTGGGATTTCCCGTCGCCGCTTTGTATGTAAACGGCATAAATTTGAGAACGTAAAAATTTGCCTCCTTTCTTCAATAGTCAGTATCAAGGTGGCACGTCGTACTCGACTGCTCGAAAGACAAACTGGGAGGAAGCATCGCACTGTAAGAAACTTATAAAGTTTCCGTTCTGCAGTTCGGTGCGGACCCGTATCTTACATGGTCCCTGTGTCGAGAAACTACTTACACGCACGTGCTCCCGTACGATATTTTTTACCTTCTGTGACGCGGAAACGTTCGCAAAGTTGCCATCTCGAGCATATGTGCTCACGTTTTACATAAACTGCTTTTACTCCACTTTCAATTGCTCGAAACGTGACGCGTTTATGAAAGTCTCGAGATTTGGAAAATTTGCCTAAGGACGATTATCCGCGTATCTTTATAATCTTTATTATCTTTTAAAACTACAAGCCTCTTTTATCTTAAGCCTCTCACGCATGATGTGCATCACTAACTTTTCTTATTATTATAATCTTCTTATTAAAATTTCTTATGACTTTCTCGTCACGCTTCAAGTTCGAAAGTAATAGAAATCCGGGAAATATCTCGCTAATCTCTTTCGCATTCTTTAATTTCTGAAAATATGATTTTTTTACACTGTTAGATATTAAAGGATGTTTAAACCTATTTCTTGGGTTAATTTATTTGGTCATTTGTAACTTTTACATGGGTCAAAATTTATTATTTTAACACAAAGTGTGTAGTTAAAAAGCAACCATAATCTAATTGTTCTAGTTAAATTAACAACATATTAGATAGGAGCAGTGGCGACTTATAGAAATGATTATAAATGACTCTTTGTGGTTTAATTTAACACTACAAATTTAACAGTGTATCTAACGTAAAGAAAAAAAACAAATATCAGATCAAAAGGATTATGAAAACCGAAATAAATGTGGAGTCGAAGGAAGAACCGCGCCTACAAAATCCTAAGCGAAGGAGTCTGAAAAACTCCCTCGAGTTGAAGCTCACCGACCGAATCCGCCGGCACGATACTATCGCGATACGACCAGGCAGTCGATAGCGCACGCACACACGCACGTGCGCATGCACAAGCAACGCTCTCTCCCCCGCACAAGCCGTTTTGTGTACGAGAGTCGCACGAAGGTGGTATAGATTTTTTTCGCCCTGCACGCACTCGGTGCCGGAGCGGCGCCTACGCGCACGCACGCACGCACAAATACGCGCGCGTCGTCGAGCCGGTGATGGCATTCGCGTAGTCAGTGCGGAAGGGATGTAATTAAGGGAATGGCGAATGCATCGAATATAGATTTGCGCCGTACTTCCGCTCGACTGAAGATTTCCGGTTCTCCATCTGCCGTCGTCTCCCCTTCGTCTCCTGTTTCTCCTCCCTAAATTTTGATTTGCGCATCGTTAATAATTTACTCGACGTCGCGCTTATAACTCAAAATAGTGATTTCGACTTGAAATGAGAGAATTTGACTGTTCTCCGTGAATATATTTTATAGTCATAAATTTAGTTTTAGTCATAAGTTGTCAGTCACTCCGGAAAGATTAACGATAATTCAGTTGTCCTTTTTGAAACAGTCGAGCTTCCATGACGTCGTGCGACTGTATCGGAAATGATTTAAAAACAGAAGGTTTTTGAACAGTCATGAACTTTTAACGATGAATTAGATATCATATCACCAAAGATGGCTTGGTTATTTTCGAAATTATACACTGAGAAAAAAGTACTTGAAAATTTATTTCTATGAAATAAGATTTATTTAAATAAATAAAATTTATTTAAATTTTATTTAAATAAATAAAGAAAATTAAGAAAAATTAAGTATATTTTACAGAAATGTATATTCCGTCATCATAGCTAAATTTAGCTAAATTTAAATTTATGATGATAAAGTTTTTCTCATTAGATGGTTTATTTGCTAGAAATAAAATTTCATTTCGCCGTATTTAAATAAATCTTATTTCACAGAAATAAATTTTCAAGTACTTTTTTCTCAGTGTATATGTGTTTCCTCGTGTTTGTGAATTAGATGCATCTCGGGAGTCGTCGAGACATTAGTTATCTCGAAGACGAAGCTGTGTTGTTTGCGCACAAGTCTGCCTGCTTGTTTTAAAGGAATAGTCATTTGGCGCTACCGACTCAACTTCGGGCAATTAAGGAGAATTAAGGCGCGCCACCCTTTTAACTCTTTCGTTCGCTGAACTTGTGGGCGAGGAAGTCGTGCGATTTGAGAGCATAAAGTCTTTCGCGTGCCCGACCGACGCAACGGCGCGTGGAAGTGTCGATTCGTCGAGCACGCAAGGGCGTGCGCTTCCATCGATTTGCGCAAAACGTCGTTACGCTAACTCGTGCGAAACAAGTTCTTCAAATCAATTTCGTTCAGGATGCGTAACGTAACCGACGTAAAAATCGCCGCGATTGGTGAGCGAAAGTATTTCCGTTGGAACGAGATGATAATTAAGTATGTACTTCGCGCGAAGATCGTGGACAAAAATATGCCCGGAAAATATTTGCCCGTGGAAAATATTACCCGTTAAAATTAATGAAATCGAGATAATATATTTCGGAAAAGTGGACTGCCCGTGAAATTCTAAATATAATGTGGGAATTAAGCGTGGAGATATTTTAAAATCGCGGATGCCTCCGCAAATTCGACGTTGTTCCATCTCGAGTCCGAAATTGAAATCGGGTTTCAAATATTTGCTAAAAGATGTAGATTCGGATTGCGAATGCTCGCTGAATTTGTCTTTAATTCGCGAAATGCGCGGAAGCTTGAAAATTTACCGAGAGCACAGCGAAGTAATAAGAAATGCAAATTACAGACAGCCTTAGCCATTGTGAGAGGAGTGTGTGGCAGCTCTCGTCGCAACGGGAAGAGACGGTTTCTGAATTATTACCGAGCTTAACTCGAAGTATTTTCAGCCAATCGACGATTACGCGTCGAGACACATTACGTGCTCGACGCACGGAGTTCGTTAACCCCACGTCAATGAAAACGGCAAATTTTTCCCGAAACATTGGCAGCAAGTTTTGCAACGCAATTTTCTCGAGCTTTTTCCATCAAGTTATACTGTATTTGTTCTTCTTCTTTATTTCATTTGTGCGAGTCAAAAATACTTTTGCTGTTTTAATTTTAATATTACCGGAACATGCAAAAATGTTAAATAAATGTAATATTTTACTTCAATGTAAAACGCTTTTCGCTGCCTGGCAGCTGCACCACTGTCGAAAATTATTTTACTTTTGTTTTTTTAGACGCGAGTAATTTTCAAAAATATTAGCCATTTAAATAAGCAACTAAATAATTCAATTACAAGAAAGAGACTGACTTCGGTTTGGTATTCAGTCTAGATCTGAATACAACTTGAGGGCGCCAGAACGGAGTGTATTTAACGCCAAATGTAAGATTCCCAGCGCCTTTCGATTCTTGCGTTTTCTTTTTCCTCGCTATCCGCCATTAAACTCCCAATACGTCCCCGTTAGTCGAGGGAGGGAACTCGAGATGGAAGGAAAAGGAGAGAAATGCGCGCGCGTATATATTCTCGATACTTCCGAGACGCGGTACTCGAGGGCCGAGGCCGACGAAGTCGAGTGTTGGAGGGAACGAGACGCGGCATAGAAGCGCACTTTCGCGCGTATTTTTGGCCGACGATAATCGATAAGCGCCCTGCCCGAGGACGCCGGGATGCTTTTGTCCCGTCGCGCCGTTGCTCTCGCCCCGGCTAGGGGTGGACGATACTTTCCGGGGGCTGGTCGGGGAGCCGACGGGCCGACGAAGAGACGCGCGGCGTATGTACGTGCGCGAATACATCCGCTGGATTTATGAGCGTTTCGATCTCGGAAGCAAAACGCCGGCCGTCAAAACTGAAGTGACCGTATACTCTGCGAAGTGATAAATACCGGAATGGGTCAGACTTTCTCTGCGTGAAAAAAAAGAGGGAGAGAGGGAAGGAGAGAGAAATTTGGATTGAACTTTACATTCTTTAAGGACAGGAGGTTTGTACGATCAAATTGAAGGTGAAATTTGCGAATTTATTTCAGGAAAAGGAATAAATGGACAGTTCTCCGTTAAGGTTCTATTTACTGGTATATTTGAGGTGTAGAAAATTAATTTGTAATACAAAACTTGTTAAAGATCTACACTGAAAAAAAAATAAGGTTGCCACAACCATAATTCGTCCAACAAACATAGTGAATGTTGAGACAACCATAGTGAATGTTGAGACAACCATAGTGAATGTTGAGACAACCATAGTGAATGTTGAGACAAACATTCACTATGTTTGTCTCAACATTCACTATGTTTGTTGGACGAATTATGGTTGTGGCAACCTTATCGTTTTTTTCCGTGTAGGAGTTTTGTGTTATTAAAGTCAGGTCCAAAAATTTCGAGTGTCTCGCGTTTTGCCACGATTCCGTGACTTCTAAGCAATCTGTTATTAACAGTATAGTCTTTATTATCGACGACAACTACACGGAAAAAACGATAAGGTTGCCACAACCACAATAATAGTAATATTTGGTACAGCCACGTCCTGTGGTTATCACATTCACATTGATATGAAGGCAACTATATGCATTTGGTACAGCAAACATAGTGAATGTTGAGACAAACATATATAGATGCACTACACAAAACAATGTGAATGTGACAACCACAGGACGTGACTATACCAAATGTTACTATTATTGTGGTTGTGGCAACTTTATTGTTTTTTCCGTGTATGATAAATGATTCCTGTAAAGCTCAAGTCGATATCTATCTTGATTTTCAAATAACTTAGCAAAAATGTTCTTTTTGGGTCAATGACAGAAAACTCCTACCTTTTTAATAAGTTTTGTATTACAAATTAATTTTCTACATCGTAAATGTAGTAGTATGGGTCTATTAATTTCTTTTCCCGAAATAAACTTGCAAATTTCGCCTTCAATTTAACCATACAATCCTCCTGTCTCTCTTTAAGATAGTTTTAGTCTTTCCACTTCTGTTTTAATCTGATAACTTTTACATCCTGCGCTTTAGAAAAGGACAGACGATTACTGGCTGAATTTAGAGAATCTTACGTCTTTATTGCAGAGAGAATAATCGGGATGAAAAGTGGTGCAAAGGAATAGTGCAAAATAGAGACGGTACGCGGCACGTTTGATCGAAACTTTCGCAAGTGTTTGTACCATACATATATAGTTTGTACCGTCCCCGAAATAGCCGAAATCACTTCGCGCCCCGTTCTCCGGACGGCGAGAACGATTGGATTACAAAGCTATTATACGTCCTTCTTCGTCGTGCTCGCACGCGGGAAAAAAAAGCCCATTCGATTTCGAGATCGATTTTGTCGCGTCAACGCCTCCGTTACTTCCGAACGAAACTGCAAGTTAGATTAGATGGAAAACATGCAGGGACGACGCTCCAAATCCCGAGAGACGCGTGTCGCAGCTCGTTAGTTTGTTGCACACGGTGTTTGGCAATTTAATGCACGTGGTGCCGGCACGTCTTGGTAGTGACTCTCAGTGATAGAATAAAATTGAGGATTTTTGACGTGAACACTTTTACACGTATTTTAGAGCGAAATAATAGTAACAAACGACGCGGAAAAATACGGGATACATTGATAGGCCGTTAAGTTGATATCGATCGCGTAAAAATTGATAATCCTCGGTTTTCCTCGTGGCGAATGACACCGAATATGATTGTCACCGTGGTTATCGCCGCTTTTGAATATCGAATATCGATGGACCGACGTCAAGAATCGCCCGATATATCATATATCAAATTATTCTCCACGTTTGTCAGACCGTACGGTGGGATATTATTCAAACGGTATCACGCCTCATTATACGTCATTATATATAGAGATGTAACCAATTTTCAAGTTTATATATGCACACATACATTGCCGGCCAAAAGTTTGGGACTACGTATAAAATTTAAGAATATTCCAGAAAAACTAAAGTCTGATTCAACACTGTTAATTCCTTTGGGTCATTTTTAACTATTGTATAGGTCGCCACTACTCCTACTCAATATGTTGTTAATTTCGACACCTTGTTTTAGTTAAATTAACGACAAATGTGGTCATTTTGACACACATATGGTTAAATGTTAACCAATGTTTTAATTAAAGTAACGACATATTGGGTAGGAGCAGTGGCGACCTATAGAATAGTTAAAAATGAACCAAAGGAACAAACAGTAAAGAAACTTAAAAATCTGATTCATGCCTCATTCAATATTTGTTCTTAATTGAAAGTAAATAGACATTATATTTAGCACAGTTGTGGTTAATATAACATTGTTTAATTTCAAGAAAATGGACAACGTCATAAAGCCTTTTTTCAAATATGATGAAATTATAAAGTAAACAATAAGCTAATAAGCTTAACTAAAAAAGTAATTAAATATAAAGGTGATTACTTTAACGAAAAAAGTGTCTAATATTCTTTAGTGCTTTTCATCTTGTAAACAATGTTTGTAGAACTTTCAAACATTTTATATTATTTTTCATTTCATTATAAAACAATATGTGTAAAATAATCAAAATATGTTAAATTAAACAATGCAGAAGTTTCATTTCATTTCACATAGTAGATATTTCACATAGTAGACATTTCACATAGTAGATATTTCACATAGTAGATATTTCACATAGTAGATATTTCACATAGTAGACATTTTCAATTAATGGCCGGCAGTGTATATTTCTCTGTTTCTTATGTCGCGTATCTATTTCGACTCGTATTTATCCTAAATCTAAAGAAGCAAATATAAATTCTCTTTTAATTCGAGAGAGTTTTCCTAAAAAGGTTGCTGCCATTCGAATACGTTTCCATATTTTTTCCCCTCACGTCGCGAGTCTCATTCGCGACACGTCATCGCCAATTTTCGTCCACGACCCTTCGCGACGTCTCCTCGCCCTGTTTTCGTCGGGAAGATTAATACGTGACGCCTGCATCCATACGGTCTCACGACGCCGATTCATTGTCGTCATTATGAAGCGGACCGCGCAGTTTCGCGTCCCTCTTCTTGCCTCTCATCGCCCGTCTTCCGCCGCAGACCTCCATCTCCGATTTCGCTCGTGACCCATTCTCGTTTACCGCGGTCTTCCCTCCCGGTTTATGGTTCACGATCACGTCTTCCGCACCGTATTCGCCGTGTTCGCGTTAATACAACGCCGGGCGGAGATCCAACGACGCGCAGCAGCCGTTATACGGACTATCGATCCGCGGGATCTCTCCGGTACGGAATTGTCTGCCGCATTCGCCGAAAGGCAAAAATGTGTGTAGATTTTATCAGACGACAATTCGGAGAGGTTTTCCATTGACGCGATCCGTAATTAGCGACTACGGAGGAATGATCGCGTAATGAAGTTCGGATTATCTTTCATGAATGATTTCATCGATGTCAGTTAATACTGATTGATTGAATCTTTGTTGTCGGGCCTTCATATGAGGCGAACTTTTTCGTTTTTATATTAAAACTAGAAAATGAAATTTGGAATTGTTCCACAATATAATTTATGATATAGTAATATGATATTTAATCTAGAGAGTTAACAAGCTAATTAGGTCTCGGTATTTAGTTATTAATAAGTTAATAATATTGAAGAACACTTGTATAGAAATAGAAAGGTATTATATTTACTTTAACGTTAATTATATTGTAATTTATCAGAAGGGTAATAATAATACAATTTACACTGTAATAATATGAAATTTAATCTAAAAAGTTATCAGCTAATCAAGCCTAATATTATATTTGTTAATAATATATTAAAGGATATACTTACATGAAAATAGAAAAGTATTATATATATAATATATATATATATATATAATAATACCTTTCTATTATAATATCTTTTTATTGTGCTTTTTAATACATTTGTACGCGTATATTTTATTTATTCTTAGTTATTTATATATTCTTTCGTATTAATTATATATTTTAATTTATGAGAAAAGAGTTAATTCATTATATATAGTTGTTGTAAGATTGCGTATCACAAAATGAATTAAATATTATATATATATAATTATTGTATTGCAATATGAATTAATTCTCTTACAACAATTTTATATATATATAATTGTTGTAAGAGAATTAATTCATTTTGTGATACGCAATCTTACAACAATTATATATAATTAATATAATTATATATAATGAATTAACTCTCTTCTCATAAATTAAAATATATAATTAATACGAAAGAATGTAAGAAAATTAATTGATATTGCGATACAACAATTTTATATATATATATATATATATTTGCTGTAGTACTATAATTTAGAAGGGGAGACTCGCTTAAATGGCCAAGGTTCACTGACGTCGGCGAAACCGGAGTAGTCAGGGGCCATCTATCAGCTAGTTAACGACGAATTCCTAATCATTAGCGAGAGAAATAACCCTTAACTGGTCATCGAGGGACGGTCGTTTAAACGCGTGTGCCGCGCGCGACCACGTGCGTGGACGAATCTGAAGCTAATAAGCGCGATCAAAATACGGCATGTTACCCGCTACTCCTCCGGCGTGCGATATTTTTACGCGGGCGTGGAGCGCCTTCCCCGCGAAACGTGCACCGGCGTGGACCCCACGTCGGGCGTCGGCGTCGACGGCGTATTATGCAAAAACACCGAGCAACAGATGGCACGCGGAGGTCGAGGAACTTAAGAGCGCTTCACGTGACAGTAGCTCCGGTAATCAGGCCCGTCATGGCAATCGAAATCGATCGCCTCGTCGAGGCGCATGCATAATGCAATCTCAATCGCACACGGAGCGGTTGGTCATCCGGGCGGTCATCCAGGAATGCGGGTCGATGTTTATCGCGCCGGCAGAAGGCCCTGCCTTCGTTAGGCCGCATCGGAATGCTTTAATTGATACGATTCGTAACTCACGGCCTTCTTTCTCTTTTCCTCCTTCTCCTCCTTCTCCTCCTTACGGCACGTCGGCTGCGCGATTATTAATGTCCTCAGCAAATCGAGAGCGACGTATCCCGAGCTGCACCAATTTTTCTTTCTATCTTGTATATTGTATTTATTGGAGTGATGGGAGATTCTAAGTGGGCTCTTCGCTGAGCTTTACTTATGAACAGTGATCACGCTGCCGGGATAAAATAATATATTGTACGTAGAAAATCGCAGATATGTTTGTTATATCGGGAGGATACGGGAGTCAGTATTCGCTTGGGAAAATTGTTTATTCTGAAACTAGCAATCCCATTCACGTAACTATTGATTTATTTAAAACACAGGATGGTATAGTATAACAGAGTATAAACTCTACATCGCCCGCTTCAATTATCGCTCCCAGCTGTGTATTTTCTCCATTGGTATATCGATTTGATCTATTTTCGCACTCGGAGCACGCAGCGGATAGAAACGAGGTCGTAGAACTCTAAGTATCTCGTCGACAGTAGAGAGCCATCGTTGTAAGGTCGTCGCTATAAGCTCGAGACTCAACTACGCGAATTTGCATTAATTATAACGACCATATAAGTTACATTCTTGGGCAAATTAGATACCTAGAAAAGAACAAAGAGAATTCAAAGATAAGGTAGAAGACGGACGCAAGTGCGATTTTTTAGGAGAAGAAAATTGGAAGGAAGAAAGTAGGAGATTGAGATCCAAAAGACTCCAGAATTATGAGGAACTCTCAAAACGGATATATAGCTGAATTCAATCAAGTTGAAGAAGCGATATCGGTCGAATGAGCTGTTTTTTCTCGGTCACTCATGACCGGAAAGGCCGCGTCGGATGAACGCACAGAGGCGGCATAACCGGAGCGTTTTGCAACGATCATCATGTGTTTGCATGTCATCATTATACTCATCATAAATCGGCCCTGCAAAACTTTGCGATCTATCCATGAAATAATTTCTTCGATATCCATCTTCGAGCTAGCGACATTTAGATCAGGGCTTCCCGAACTTGTACAGACCGCAACCTACTTTTTAAAACAGCAAACATTTAAGACCTTTTTAGCTTTAGTGGTTACGTTGTGGAAAAAAAGCGGAAAAAATTAATTATTTATTTGTACCACTTTACTACTTTTTAATTTTATACGACTATACGCGGAGTAACGAAATATAATTTAACATTCTAAAACTTTTCGCGGTTCACCAAAAATCTCATATACTTCGGGAATCCCTTTCGTTTTAGAGCTTCCCGTTAAAAGGCGTTTGACTTTCCATCGTCTCGTTTTATCTTCCAGTAATCTGAATAAATACATTAAATAAGAACATATAGACAGGAGAAATATGAATGATCCTCAAACGTAGCGAATAACGATCCTCAAACGCAACAGACTATGTTGCTCGGTCGTGGATATTTTTATTACATCTGCTCCCGTCTTTCCTTCATTACTTTTAATTTCTTTCTTCTTTCTTAACTTAGAGACCTTTGTGTTACTTATTTCACTTCGTATGTGTGTACTGTATGCAAGCGTTCGGGGAAATCAGGATGTCGTTGATACGCGAGAGAAGCGGCCAGACGGGTATGCCCGTCGTATGTACACATATATATGTGTACGTACGTACGGAATCTTATCTGCGGCCGTGGATTATCGAATTTCCGAGCGTTAGATTAGATTTCTCGACGACCACGCGCGCTCGGCGCACGGCTACATTGGTTTCTGAAAATAAACGCGTACGAGGATCCCGTCGTCATCGTCGCCAGTACTCCTCCCGGCTTCGTATACAACGTGTCGCGCGTCTTCGACGTGCACGTGTACATAGGGTGTATGTACAGTGTACACAGGGTGACCCGAGCGTACGCGATCCTGACAGGACGTTCGTAAATTTATTGAAATTATTTCGGCGTGCGAATGGAGGATATCCAAAAAGTAAAGAGATTGAGTTTTAATGGCGGATACTCTGAACTGGAGTCGATCTGTCTATCGTAACGAGAATGTCAAAGGGAATTCGTATGAATTTTTTTCCAATTTCCAACATTGAATGTCTATACGTGGTTATACCGCGAGTTAAAATCTCGTGGGAGTTCGCTGTAGATTAAAGGAGGATTAAGTTATCGGTGCCTCGACATTGGTGCTTCGAGAAAAATTCAACTTGCGATTTCGAGGAAGATTAGGAAAGGGCGATAAGCTCCGGGACGGAGGAGCAAAACACGCGGAAATTCAATTTTATTGCGGGGATAGGACTGGTAAGAACTTGGATCGTTCGATTTTCAGTTATGACATAGACTGCTTTTATGAGACAGCTGCATGTTACTAGATGAGAAGAGTTTTTAAACTGTGGTCCAACTTTTGCATATGAGCTTTAATTTTTAACGAATAGTATTATAATTTTTTATAATGCAAAATAAAAATTATTAATCGTGTTCGAAAATTTACTGAAAATTTTATTATAATAACTGTATTTTATCAAGGAAAGATAGAATTTTCCCAATATTGTACTATTATATTTAATTAATAAATTTTATCTAATGTTTTTTTGCGATATTATGATTCTTTTATTAATATAAATAATGAAGATATTAAATATTGAATTTAGAGTTTTATTTTTTTATAGTTATTCTGACATAAAAAATTATGGAGTAAGTTTTTAAAGCTATTATTGATGTATTCTCTTATCATTCTCTTTCTCTCTCTCTCTCCCTCCCCCCTCTCTCTTTCTATTCTTTTCTAAAAGTGTGTATATATACCTTTTTCTCTTTCTTTCTTTTTGTATCTCCTGTACAATAGAGCAAATGCAAGTTACTCTAAGTAGGCTAATCTAGGATTTAGCTTTCTTACTGCAGAAAATTAGTTCAAATCCACAGAAAGCCGATTAATATTAGATTTTAATGTATCAATGTATCAAATTAAATTTTTTTGATGAAGCTGAATTTTACAATTGAGAGTTGTTAATAAAAATTTTAGACTGGTAGTTATAAAACGATGAAAAGAGTGGTAATTTACATTGTGTTATATATATATTATGCTATATCATTTTTCCCTCGTTTTTACTCGTTTGTGTGACTTTTTCCGACAATTTTTCAGAATATTTATGGATAATTTTTCGTTCATGATGCTGTATCTGTACCTCGATTTTAAAAAGGCGTCGATCAAATTGATAGATGACGTTTTAATAGGCGCCGGACACGTGTCATAACAGAGAACGGATAATATTACATTGTTAAATCAAAATACAACGCAGCCCGTTAAAAAATATGTTAATGGACATATTCAATCAATTAACGTTCTTCTGCAAGTTGAAATAATATTGAAGGAAATGTGTATTTTTAATGATTGTCACATTTCGATTTAAAAACCGGCTGTGAAAAAACCAGTAAAAGTTCTATAGAATACGCGAAGAATAGCGATATATCCTGAATGATGTTTTATGATTAAAGCGATAATGTCGAGAGTGCTCTTTCGTTTCGATAACTCTCTTATAATACTGTGATACGGTTTGCGTTCGTGTTAGATACTTGTTAGGAATTTCAAAGTAGTTCCCTAGACTATAGTTTACCCACGTCGTGCCAATTACAAGTGTCGAGTCTCGGAGCGTAAACCCCTTTATCGTAGAAACTAGCACAGCTTATTGTTGCAAAATACGCATGCAGCTTTGTTCTAATCAGCAGCAGCCAGTTTTCGTGCACGCGTGCAGCCTTCCGTTTACCCGAGTTAACTCTAACGTTGTCTTTGAATTATCAATGAATCCCTTCTATTATCTTGTAATCTGCAATTCTGATGCCGATGAATAACGAAATAATAGTTACTATGATATAGGGACTTAGAAATCTTCGAACTTGGAAATCCTTCCTGAAAAATCCATCTCTCGGATGTACAGGGTGTTCCAAAATTATCCGTCTTTTTATTTTATAGTGTAAAAAAGTATCTTATAAAACTTACCACACGGACTCTTGTTGACATTTTAATAGCTTACATAAATGTAAACAACTTTGCCGCGTTTCATCGTGATCGGATCAGTTGCTTGCACAGACTTCTATAGTATAACTACGGTGACTATACGTCCTTTATTGTAGAGGACAGTCCTTTATTTCAAGTAGCTGCACGGAAAAAACGATAAGGTTGCCACAACCACAATAATAGTAACATTTGGTACAGCCACGTCCTGTGGTTGTCACATTCACATTGATGTGAAGGCAACTATATGCATTTGGTAAAGCAAACATAGTGAATGTTGAGACAAACATAGTGAATGTTGAGACAAACA
>NJRP01000147.1:89192-134909 GCA_003063835.1 Aphaenogaster floridana | reverse complement strand
AATTATAGGTAAAAATTTTTCATGGGTCAGTTATACTATGTCTATATCGTTATTATCACCAACATTATGGTCACACTTACTATAAAAATGATATTCCTAACTATAATTATTATACTATGTCATTATAGTTCCAAATATCATACATTTTTCTCTCAGTGTACACTTAACTGAACTTATAATAAACTTGTAGCTAGATTTCTTAGATTAGTAAAAAAATTATAAAATGTAAAAGTAGCTACTTTGATGAAAGAAATATTTAATACTCTTTAGTGCTTTTTTTTTAATGTTCTCTAGTACTTTTCATCTTGTAAAAAATATTTTTTGTAGAATTTTCAAACATATTATTATTTTTCATTTTATTATAAAACAAGTAAAATAATTAAAATATGTTAAATTATATAAGTTGAATTGAACGCATAAGTGCGATTTTATTTCATATAGCAGACATTTCCAACTAATGGTCTCAAACTTTTGACCGGCAATGAATGTCTTGGCGAACCTAGTTCATAAAATCTTTTTATCGTTTCTAAACGGTCTTGATCGCCGATAGCGGTCGCTCGAATATCAATAACGATATCATCAACGGGAAACATCTATGATTGCAGGCGGATCCGTCAGGGGGGAGGTTGAACCCGGCTCGAACGAGCTCACACCTGGCAGACGGTCTGGCGGTGGCGGCGGCATCGGTGGCGGAGGCGGCGGTGGCGTCTTGGGGGTCGGCGTCGGCGGCGGCGGCAGCGGCGGGGGTGGCTCGGGGGGCCGCAGCTCCTCCGGGGGTAGCGGCCGCTCGAGAGACGAGCCGAGGAGGCACACCCTCGGCGGCGATCATCAACCCTCCCTTCATCATCAGCAGTTCAACGCGGCGCAGCAGCTGCACCCCCTTCATCCGCATCATCTGCCGCCACCACACGGCCAATACGGCACCCCGCCCTCGCGGCACACCACCATGGATCTCGAGGTGAATCTTTGCTCGCGCAACATGTAAATACACACATACTTATTGTTTGCTGATGATCTCTCTCAAATCTCGATTTCTCCCCTGATTCTCGAGGCGTCCCTCGCCTCGTAACAATCGCTTTACCCTATCACCACAACATGAGCTAATATTCCCCGTTCAACTCGAAGTATAGAGAGCCTGCTCTGTCCCCCAAACCGTGACAAGCAGTGCCTTACAAATGTTTAGCTTTCTTTCCCTTCTCTTCAATTATGGTATGTATCTTTCATTTCGCGTGACTTCGACGCGACTTCCTGCTTTCTGTTTTCGATACTTTTGAGATTTATCTTTACATTTACAATACATTTTTTTCTATATTTTATGGACCGAATAATTCACTTGTTTGTTCAATTTTTATATGTAACATTATTACTACTATTTTATATGTATTGACTACTACCCGTTACACAGATACATTTATATACTTTGTTTTAAATATTGATTGAGAAAAATCTGTATAATGTGTGTCCGAAAAGGTTTTGTATCATATAAGGTAAAATTTCTCTGTTTATCTTTCATGTCGAAATTTCCGTCAATAAGGACTTTCCTTTCTCCCCTTTTCTGTGTCAATGTTTGAGATGGCTCGACTTTTGACGAGTGAACGTTTTCCTTGTTACGCGGAACGGTCCTTTAGTACCATAAATTCACTGAGAGAAAACGAAATAGTTCTGGCAACTATAATTTGGCAACTCTGAAATTTAAGTAGTTGCAACTAGTTTTACAAAGTAATAGGAACTAAAGTAGTACTGAATACTATAAAAATATAGTCACGCTAACTACATTCGTGAACTATTAATTGATAGTGAAATAGCGCCTTAACTATAATTACAGTTATATAGACTTGTTACACGGAAAAAACAATAAGGTTGCTACAACCACAATAACAGTAACATTTGGTACAGCCACGTCCTGTGGTTGTCACATTCACATTGATGTAAAGGCAACTATATGCATTTGGTACAGCAAACATAGTGAATGTTGAGACAAACATAGTGAATGTTGAGACAAACATATATAGATGCACTACACAAAACAATGTGAATGTGACAACCACAGGACGTGGCTGTACCAAATGTTACTATTATTGTGGTTGTGGCAATCTTATCGTTTTTTCCGTGTATATATTGTTTATATAGACTTCATACAAGTAAAATATAACAACAACATTTTTCCAGTTTAGACAAATATTTAGACAAATATGTAGTTTATCCAACAATTTACTATAAATGGTTAATATTACTATGTTTTCTTAGTTCATATAACTTATTTGTTGTTGTTACTGCAACTTTATAGCACATAGTTGAGGCGCTATTTGTCCACGAATTTCTAGTTGCTGATACGACTTTTTTCTCTGAGTGTTGTTATTCGATTCTACATAAATGAATAATTCATGAACATAACAATTGAGCCCTTCGTAGAGAAGTACGGAATTAAAAAGAGAACGTTATTAAACTTATATTTCAACTCTTACGCGTAAATCGAATAACAAATATTAAAATTTACAAATTACGTTATACAAATTATTTATGCCAAGTACTCTGCTTGTGCAATTTAATCTGATTTTATTATATATTGTATGTAATTAGGAAAATAGCTTCATATAACATTTCATTGTCATCTACTCCTCTCATATTTCCGATAATTTACACGTGGCACGTGTAAATATGATCCTCGAATGCATGGACGTTATCGACGACACTCTAATTTCGCTGGCGTTTCTCTACGTGCCATCGTAATTTAGGATCGTCCACATGCGCGACCGAGTGTGCTGCATGGGTGTGTTGCACTTTTAGACCAATACACCGGATCGAGAATGGAAACTTTGCTTATTTTCTTTGTTCTTCACGAAGTAAAAAATTTGTATTCTCGCCGAATCTTACTCGCAAATAAAATTCTTACCGGCGTATTATTTACGCTCAGGCCATTTTGATAATCTTGACAAACGCGAATTGTTCCCTCTAGTTTTCCCAGTGACAAACGTTCAGTTACCCGGATGTATGGACGGTGACGTGCGTCGTTCGCGCAACGAGGAAGAAAATCGTTTTCGCATTGAAGAGAGACCCGTGCGGGAACGCACATTTTTCATTTTGAGAATGTTTCATTCAAGACAACCGCACAGGTCTACTCGATGCATCACCATCGTACCGGGGGTCACCGTTTATTTATGGCACACGTGAATGCATTACACGTTTTGCTCTTCTCTTCTCGAGCTCTTTTCGCCCGAATTTCCTCCGTTCTCTCAGCCCGTCGGAGAAAAGTACGTATATTGTTTGCCTTAGGAGCATCCGTCTTATAAGTTATACAACGTTCGCGTTTTTGCGCGATCAAGCGTAAACTGAAGAATGCATCGTAAAGCGGAGCAGAATTGAATCCGCTTTCCGCAGAGCGGGATGAACCGAATTTTTCTTTTGAGAGATCTCTGTGTGCACGATATTCCAAAATATTCCAATATATTTCAAAATATATTGATATTATTCTTACCGCATAATATACTCCACGAGTTGCAATTATGCATAATAAAATTTTCATAATTGATGAATGCGGAAACTTGTGACGCAATTAAGCTTTTATGACGTTATTGCAAAACTTTCAGATGTATTATATGCGCCGTAATACTATTAAACCTAATAATAGATAAAAGATTACCGTATCGTTTGCGTGCTGCAATATTCTTGTGTATTAATTATTGGAAAACATTGTTAGCGAAATACGATTCGCGCACATGCGGTAAAATGATATTCGACAAAATTATTTAAATATCATGTTAATAATATTTAACGCGTGTGATTTAATACTGCAATAATACGCGTATTTAACGAAAATAGCGCGCACGCGTTTCTCCCACAATCAGTACAATCTGTTTTAATATCGGCCAGATATCGCTATATCGTTTTATGCGATCGATTTAAAAAAAATTTTAAAAACCATCGTACGTTAACTGGAAATATTAGCGAAATATTATTGCAGTACCCGCAGCTTATTACTTTAGCGGATACCGCGCGGTTAAGAACCGCCGGTAACGAGAGGAAGCGGTTAATTAATTACCATCCACCTACGACGTCCTCGTTTCTTGCACTCGTCGTTTCCGATAATTGAAGAGTACCGAACGTAAACGTATCTACATAGCTTCGTCCTCTTGACGTCCCAGATTTTTGACTCATTTTTCTGCACTTTAATTACCTGGATGTTTGAACTTTTAACGATAATCGGTTAATAACTACGAGTAATATCCTGGGCTTTGCATTTTTAAAAGATGCAAAGTCGTTCGAACACGGGATGAGCAGCCATTAGCGGTAATGAAGATATTCTATCTCTTTTTAAAATGAAATTTAATAAATCACATGAGTTTGAAATAGTTGTATATGAGGAAATATCAAATGCAAGAGGATGACAAGGAGATAATTTGAATACGAAATATATACTGTGTTCTGTTGCTAGCGGACACCAAAAGTAAATTTACTAAAATAACAAAAGAAATTTGGTAAAAATATTAACGTCATTTAAGTGAAAATTTATTTTTGCTTCTACAAAATCATTATTGGTGGATGGAAAATATAATATGCGCAAAAGAGAAAATGGCAGAATATTATTATATTACCGCTCAAATAATTCTTATATTTATATAATATAATTTGTGTATAATAATGTGTTGCGAAGATTATAAATTGTTATTTAATGAAATGTGTAATATTCTTTTGCTTTCTCTTTGAATTTAGCTGTATAATACATATATAATATAGTTACGTTAAACTTGATATACATATATTGTCGTGTATCGTTTATAATATCGTGCAAAAATTTATATGGGCAAACATTTAACGTATATACCTGATGATCTATTTGTCAAATTAATTCGTTAAACCAATTTACAAATATATTTATGTCGTTTGAAAAGGTAATGTAAATTTATACCAAGCTGAAGACACACACGTGTGCGTGAATAAATTTTGATCTGCTATTTATATTAATACAAAAGCATCATTTTCGAGCAGCATTAATTGCAATTGGCAATTTAGATATCGTTAAATTTCACACTTTGTATAACGTGCCAGAAAGATCTGAAGATCATGGCACTCGTGTCGGGCGGATGTCGCACGATCGATTAGCTTCTACTGGCACGTGGTTATTGAGCATCCTCGGGGTGTCTCTGCGGTTTGTAGGGGATAATCGAACTCGGAGCGCAGGTGGTGCACATTCGAGATAGCGGGTGCGAGCGTTACGTCATCGTGTTCGCCGGCTCTGCCATTAATTGGTGAGCCGCCCGGTCGTAGCACCGTTCTGTCGCGATACGACGCGACGTGGTTTACCCATAAAACGAGATTGCGCCCCGAATCACGACATTACACTGCATGAAACGATCGCGGGATCGCTTCTTTAAACCATATTGCCAAGTGAACCGCAACAGCCAATTAAAAAAGTTAATATAATACGTTTATCTGTATCTGGAAAGCAAATATAAGTCCAGCAGTCATTTGTAAGTCTCAATTAGCAAAGTAAATTAAATATTTAAAATTAAATAGTACAATATTATCGCGTTGAAATGTTTGGATGTTACAAACAAAAACATTTTTTGCAACAGACAAATCCTCCCTTGCGTTACCGCTGAGATGAAAATTTAACTCTAAATAATCCAAAAAAATCTGTAATATCGCTATACATATATTTTTTTGGAAAACATATATGTATAGTTGCATTGCTCGCGAGATAATAGTTTGTCATAAGCGATAGCGTTGTGTATCTAACGTGAATCTATATGTTGAAAACCCGAGTCAAAGAGCTGGTAATCACGTCCGCGATAAAAGCAAGCAAGCTCAGCAATCTCGCTTTTTTCCCCACACTGTATACATATGTATAAATATATATATCTCTGTCCCTATCCCTCTGTTTAGCTCGTCGCGCACAATGACCCTAACCCTTCGTTACAGTTATGCATTCACGTGTAACGGGTACTCGGTTTTTTTCCCCTTCTCTCTCTCTCTCTCCTTTTTTTTATTCCTTTTGTCTTTCCTATCTTTTAATCTCTTATCTAAAAGCGTTGCCAGCATCGTTGCAGGTATTTAACACATGTCCCTCGAGCGTGTATTGCATATGTAGATGTTGCATATCATAAGCACCGGCCTCGCAGTCCCCGTCATCTTTTTACAACGAATGCGATAATGCAGCCGCGTAACAAATCAACGTGTCGGGAATAAGGAGTACCTCTGCGCAATCTCGTTTTCTTTTATGTATATATACATATTTTTACACACGTGCAGGGAATAACGGGAGACTCCGTACAAGTAACAGGACGTAATTCAAACTCACTGCGAATATTTATTTTCAAGCGCCAGCCGCTATTAATTACTTTCGTACGCAGTATCCCCTAACGGGAATGACGAGAATCGGCGTTTGTATTCCAACGTGTCCAGATATATTGCCTTTACACATTTTATCCTGTGTTTACATGTTATATTGTATTTAACAAGCATATATATTCAGTATATTTGCCGATTTTGTTAAATGCGGAAGAAAATACGGTGGACGAGAGAGGCACTCTATATTTCCATATACTCGTATCTGGACCCATTGGTACATGTATACCCTCTTTTATTTGTTACCACAAACTATGTAATTTTTTTTACCACAAACAATGTAATTGCATATCCTATAAACCACCGTGTATATGCCGTGGAAAGAAAAGAGGATATTGACATTGTAGGATGCAACAATTACCGGTTTACGAAGCGTGATGGCGTTTCGCTAGAAGTAACGATTCGATCATCGCGAACGCTTTGGCGTGTACTTCGAAAACCGAAAAACGGTTCGTGGAACATGTTTCTATTACGAGCAGGAAGCTGTTGCCTATGTACGGCAGTATTTGCAGCCGCAATTTACGCTCGAGTTACACGACCGACTTGTCAACGAAGAGCCAGCTCAATCGCCAGTGATCGGCGCTCTCTTACTCCCCTCGTCGAAACGATTGTTTCCGGTCAATTATTTTTTCCTTTTTTTTATCTCTTTTTCTTTCTCTTTGTCTCTTTCCTCGTCTTTTTCTACCCCGCAACGTATTACACATCTAACTGGTTTTTACTTTGTGTGTGTGTTTCCGTGTTACCTGCTGTGCCGCCGACAGATGGGGACCAAGTCTCGCCAGAGAAAGGTAATTTTTGAATTTTCATGTTTTTTCACGCAAGATTGCCTGCGGAATCAATTTTTCCTTTTTTTTTCGTCAACGTGCATGTCAGCATGCTGACACGATCGTTCCTCTTTGAGTGGCATCTAATCCTCGAGCTCGCCGTGTGTCTAATTGCTCGCTCGGAAAATGTCTTTGTGAATGTATTCACAGCGGCAGGTAATAATGAAATTCTGAGTGACATGACTGACAAATTACACAGTGAGACAGATTAGACGGATCTTCGTAAAGTTCGATCTTTTTAAACGCATGAGAAAACTCATTTAATATACGATCAGTTATTTAAATGCGTTAAATCTTTACAGTAATTATAGCTCTCGCGTATTTGCAATATTTATTCTATCTGCAATATTATCTGCAATATTTGTTGTATAAAATGTTAATTAAGATCCGTTACAAAATAATTAAGCGCTTTTATGTATAAATCACGCCAAAATTTGCAATTTTATATGCAATTCATACAAATGCTCACAATTTTAGTTATCGATTGGCAGATAAATTCGTACGAATTTTAATAAGTATAAATTAATAATAGATACATTAATATTAATTCGTTTTTGTTAAAATAAAATTAGATACGTGCGGGAATGTTGTCTCTAAACAGACAATATCCCCGCACAACATTAAGTGACTCGTTTGATTCCTTTTTCTTCGCGAATGCACTGATAAATGATTCATGATACATGATACAATAAGAGGATCGTAAATGAATCCGAGGATCATAAATGAATCGAAACCTTAACGAGCTCGCGTGCTTTCAGTCGCCTCTTCCGCGTGGCTACCCACCCCCGTCTTCGACGATGCTTTTCGATGACGACCCGGGCATCATGTCCGAGGTGGAGACCTCCAGCACGGGATTTCGGCGAGGGGGCAAGCAAAGAAGCAGCCTGCCCGTCGTACGAACGCCGAGCAAGACTTTGGAGCGACCACTAGGTAATTCACGAAATATATTTATAGAATCCAAATAAATAAATAGAATAACAATCATTAAAAAATTATATAATTAATTAGATTAATTGATTTGTGAGATTGTCGATACATTGTACGTATTATTTATTATACTTTCTCTCAAAATTTAATGTTTCGCTGCAAGTAATAAACTAAAAAGGAATATTGATATAATAAAATCTGAGTAGTAGAGTATTAATTCTTTTTTTAAAATCTCAAAGTCTGAAAATTAGTTTTCAATCGGTTTTATTTAAATATTAGTTAATTATCTTTATGCGTTGATATGTTTCAAATGTTGCTTATTGGCACGTTGTTGACTGTGCTAACAAATGCATTTCTTGTATCTTCTAGGACTGGTGTTCCTGCAGTACAGGAACGAGACGAAGAGAGCATTGCTACCGAACGAGATTACCAGTATAGACACCGTCAAGGCTCTTTTCGTTAGAAGCTTTCCGAAACAACTCACTATGGAATACCTGGACAGTCCTCACGTAAAAGTTTACATACACGATAGCAACAAGGACATGTTTTACGAACTTGAAGATTTAAGGTAACGCTCTCATAAAAACCTTTTCTAATAAATTCCAACTTTTATTTTCAAGCAGTTAAATAATGTTTCAGAGAAAGTACTCTATCGCTAAATATATTTTACCTTGCAAATAACAGCTATTTTCAGTCTAATTATAACGAAACTTGTTACATAAATATTACGATGTTTTAGAAACTTCGCATAGAATTACTTATTTCCAATTTATTCAATTTTCGTTGCGATAATTATTTGTTTTAATAATAATGAATTTTAATAAAGGAACATTTTTCACTACAGCGCGACATAAAAGTGATCGTTGTGACTTTTAGATCGCACCTGAGAGATATCAGGGATCGTAGTGTCTTGAGACTTTTCGAGAGTGCCGACGGAGTGACGGGAATGCCGGGGCCCTTGGGGGTGCCGGGAGGCGGTGGCGGTCTGCCTCCCCATTGGGAAGATCAGAGCTACTTCAGCGAACCGGAATTCGACAGCGAATATCAGCATCAGCACATTCACAAGAGCAAGGTAAGTGCGCGTTAACAAGGTTCCGTCCTTAGTTCGTCGCTTTCATCCTCTTTCATCCTCTTTGGAGACGAGGTCGATTAGATATCTCTTACTCGATTTTTTACATGACATAGTGTGCGCTATTACGCAACACTGCGTGTGAAAAATATCATCTTTATCCCATTGTACGAAATGTGATAACGAAAAAAACACAACTATTTTTTAAAAGAAGGTACCGCAAAACTGTATTTTTTAAGACCTCTTAAGAGTGGTGTGGAATATGAATTGCCAATATATACACTACTCAAAAAAAATAGGGAACACTTTTTATACCCTAAAAATTAGGCTATTTTCAACCGCTGCAACTCAGCAAAAATCATCGTAGATAACAGTTTGAAAAAGTATTTTAAAGCTTGAAGTTTCAACTTTAACGAGTTATCATTTTTTAAAATTTGATTATCTTTCTTGTTCTATGCTTTAAAAAAGAATACATTGTTTTTTCTTTAAAATTACGCACTTTTGACACTCTGCAGCTCGATCAAAAAATTTGACTCAAGTTCTATAAACTACAACATTTTACCTACAAAACGCTTTTTAAAAAATTCTACGATTTTTTTTGACCGAGTTACACGATTTTGAAGCTAAACCTGCACTTTTTAGAAATAATGTCGATACTCGGCGAAAAATCATCGTAGACAAAAGTTTAAAAAAGCATTTTAAAGCTTGAAGTTTTACCTTTAACGCGCTTAAAATGTTTTTTAAAACTTTTATCTACGATGATTTTTCGCCGAGTATCGACATCATTTCTAAAAAGTGCAGGTTTAACTTCAAAATCGTGTAACTGGGTCAAAAAAATCGTAGAAGGATTTTTAAAAAAGCGTTTTGTAGGTAAAATGTTGTAGTTTATGGAACTTGAGTCGAATTTTTGGAGAGAAATTTTTTGATCGAGCTGCAGAATGTCAAAAGTGCGTAATTTTAAAGAGAAAAACAGTGTGTTCTTTTTTAAAGCATAGAACAAGGAAGTCAAATTTTAAAAAATGACCGATAACTCGTAAAAGTTGAAACTTCAAGCTTTAAAATGCTTTTTAAAACTTTTATCTACGATGATTTTTCGCCGAGTTGCAGCGGTTTGAAAATAGCCTAATTTTTAGGATATGAAAAATGTTCCCTATTTTTTTTTTAGTAGTGTATATAACATTAGGAGTTGTACTGCTTCGTGCTTCCAAAATTTTCAAGGACGAATCAAATAGAGCATAATGCAAAAACATTCATAAAAGTTTATTCGCGTCTCACATGTACACAAAATACATATATGATTACTAGAGCTAAATCTTGAGCTTAAGCGACCGAGGCGTACGCTGCTGATCGATCAAGGCGGTTTCCGTCGCGTAATTAAGTTTCCCTTCGTCTCGCCGAGGTCAATCGATCAGCACGCACTTTAAAAACTGCGATGAGTATTCTGTTAAAAGCGATCGTTGTTATTCGTGATCAGTTTGTCAGTTTGTCGAACTTACAATATAATACTGTCCTATTACGCCGACGTTCTTCACTCCGTTAATGAAGTTTCTCTTAATTAATTAAATTCTACTCTCGTGTACGGATTATCGCGATCACATTGCACGGTTTTATTAGGGAAACTTCCGGTCGTTTGTAACAATATCAACAAAGATTTTAGTCGCTCTGCACAAAAAACCTATTAGAATTATAACATCTTAAAGCAAGGTTTTGCAAGACTTTTATAAATTATTTAGATTTCTTGCTATCTTGCTAACGAGGGTTAATAACTATTTCTTGTCACAATTGATCCCAAACTTGCCCTCACAGTACATGGAAGCTTCAGACTTAATCGTCGTACAGTTAATTGGACAGAAATTGCAAATAAATACGATCAGCAAGGTGTTTTGTCAAGCGCAAGTTTTTTCATGGCATTATTGTTCGCATCTCCGAATGTTCGTAACGTTTACGGAGATAGAACAAACGAAAAAAGCATCGGCTACATCGTCGGAGCACGAGAAGAAAAGAATCAATGAACAATGAACAAAAGAAATCTAAAGATCGCGTGACTCGGCACGGCGAACGACAAACATCTTCAGCCCGTAACAACTAAGGATGCTCGGCGATCTAAAACATGGCGTGGGATACCTGGGAACGTTTCGTTCTCGAGAGATCGTCGATCTTTCGTCGACCGTTATCGAGGGCTCGCATCGTTATTCATTGCGCGATCCGGATCTCTTCCGGGCGGACGCTCGATGAATTTCACGCGAAAACTCACGTCGACGTCCCGGAATGTCATTTCGCGCGCGAGACCCGCCGCGTCGTCACGATGATTAGAACGCTTTACACGCCGGTACAGCCGGCAAATACAATGCGCCAGAGTAGAGCTTCTTGGACACCGTTCGCCAGCCTATGATCAATGCCTTGCCGAACGGTTCCTCGGCGCATCCGTCGCAGAGGTCCATCACTTGCCTGACCTCGCCCTCGGCGGGTTCCCGCTCGTCCTCCTCCTCGACCGCCCCCTTCGTCAACTGGAGGCCGAAACTCGTCAGTCCCGTGAAATAGTCGTCGTCCAGGTCTTGCGGAATGGAGTACCCGTCATCGAGGATCGATCCGTCGCCTAACTGCAGCAGCCCTCTCTTCTTCTTCTCGGCTTCGCGTTTTCCTAGCTTCTTGTCGTCCGCGTCCTCCGTTTTTGGCACGAAAGACACCTGGGAATTCGAGAAACGCAAGACACGTGAAGCGTTACGCGCTACCAGTTGAGCAAATAGAAATTTACAGTATGTAATGTACATTTCGTTCGTTTTGTAAAAAGGAAGAGCAAAAGGAAGAAAGCTAGACTTGTTTCTCGAAATGATTTCCAGCGAAGATTTCTTGGAAGAAATTTAGGTCGTATGTTTAATTTACAAAAAATTAGTCGATCACGTAAAGCCAAAGTAATATGAAATTATCAGATTACGAATGTTTCGAACTGAAGTTTACTGGAAAGTGCGAAAGTCACTCGGCGTGAAAAGATCTTTTCGAGGCGATACAATGAAAAATCTCGGGATCCTCGTGCAGGCAAGTCAAATGCATTCACCGGGATTATTTCCACTCTGATTCTCTGTAGTCTTTTAATTTCTTACGTTAAGTAGGTCGGAAACTGCTAGGTCGGAACTTACAATTTAACGTTCGCTGGGAAAGATTCTTCCCGGGATTACTTCAAGAACAAGAGCAGATGTTTAAGGTACTAATATCATCGAGTTAAAGCGAAAAAGAATATTTAACGAGTTGAAATAACAAGAAAATAAAATGAACGTGAACACGAAACGCGAGATAGATAAAAAGATAGAGATTTTCGAGGATGCCCTATTAGTGTTTACCAGGGTTGGGAACTAACGCGTTACTTCTAACGCCGTTACCGTTGCCGTTACTTTTTATAGTAATGATTTGGTAATGACGTTACATTTTTTCATAACGATAATGGAAACGTCAGGATTGGGAAAGTTACTTTTGAAAAGTAAGTAAGTAAAAAAGTAATGAGAGAGAGAGAGAGAGAGAGAGAGAGAGAAAGAGAGAGAGAGAGAGAGAGAGAAAGAGTACACAGTAAAAAATAAAATGTTAATTGTAACATTTTTCACATGTCCCAGAAAGTCCACTCTAAATTTTAAGTTAAAATAACTCATTCATCTTATGTTACTTGTTGACAAACTAGGAATGTTAATTAATTAATACTATACTTTACATTTGTGTTTGTTCTTTTAACTTTAAGTATGATGTAATAATAACATACAAAATAATTCAACAGTTATGTTAATACATGATATTAATAATTTTATTTGGTCTTCCCAATGTTTTTTAAAAGTATTTTTTCGATTTTTATTTTATATTAGAATTGAGCAAAATATTAACCCAGACAGCACAAAGTCGTCTCTCTCTATAAATAGTTATATCATATCATATCATTAAAACATGAGTGAAAAATCTCATAATCGTTGTGTCTTTTATTCTATCCTGTGGTTTTTTTACTTACGAGAAATAGAACTCTGCCGCGTCCATCTGGCGGCGGTGCCGCGACTTTAAGACATATTGATTTTTTGAAATAATTGTGTTAAAATAACTCAAAATAATATTCAATTTCTAAATGACATACATAGAAAGTTAAGTTATTACGTTGACATAAACATAACACGTGAAAATGTTATGAAAATAATAACATATCTGTTGTATATTAATTTTACATTGAAATAATATAATCAAATCTTGGTAACACAAGAAAATTTTAACATATAGACGCACGATTTTTTACTGTGTAACGCGTGACTTTCGCGTTACTTTTACTGAACGTTTTTTCAACGAGTAACGAGTAACGGTAACAAATTACTTTTCAAAAGTAATTTTTCTAATCCTGACGTTACTGTTACCGTTATGAAAAAATATAACGTCATTACCAAATTGTTACTATAAAACAGTAGAAGTGACGGCGTCAAGTAATCCGTTACTTCCCAACTCTGGTGTTCACCCCTAGAATGAAACTAATATCGAAAGACTTAATCTAGATTTAACCGCGCTTACCTTGTCATCGGAACCACCAGCTTCTTTCGTAGTTTTCTCGGTGTCCCTCTTCGCGACCGATTTCTCGGACTCGGACAGACTCGACATTACCGTCTCGTCTTTGAGGTCTCGCCTCTTCGACTCGCTCCTCTCCCTTTTGAAGAGATTATGATAGGACCCGTCCGCGAAGATCGAGGACAGTCCAGGAGCAATGGGCAACCGTTGCTGCGTGGGATTGCCGAATTGCGCCGGCAGCGCCGGCAAGGGTGTCGAGAAGACGTCAAGGTTCAAGGGCGGGAGCGGCTGCGGGGGTGATTCCGGGACCGGCGGTAATGCCGGATGACGAATGGTCAGGCCGTTTTGTATGATCTGAATCGGCGCCCCCGGATTGATCTTCACCTGGAACGTCATTCGCACGCATGAAATATTCATGCTCAATTGAGCGTGGCGAAGTAGCATACATCGAACACGTACATATGTCTAAGTAAGGCGTACATATGTCTAAGAGGCATCGCGCCGAGGCATGTGAAAAATAACCGCGAAAAACAGGATGTTCAACGGGACGTTCTAATTTTTCGGACGCCCCTTAGACCGCCCTTCGGATGCCTCTTTCGCGTCTCGTTTACGGTGACGTTAATCAGAGACCGGAAGGTAATTAGCTTGATGATACGGAAGCACACACGCGGGCGCTCTCAAGTGTAACGAAGTGAGAAAACGTGATTGTACTTGTGTATTGATCTGCCCTCCGGTGAGGAAGGGATGCGGCGGTAAGGGTGGTCCGGTTACAGGCGCTCGCATGGTAGTCCTCGGGGTGTTATTACTCGTGTCGTGTTCATAATGATGGGCGTGATGGTGCTTGTGATCTTTGTGCGCTTTGCCAGCGGTCAGGGCAACGTTGTAGAGCTGCAACATCGTCAGTTCTCCTAAATAGCCACCGGAACCTGGAAGAGAGCAGACGTTAGTTAACAAGCGCGTGTCACGATGCCATAAATCACGATGCTGTTTGTATAGTTCAATGAACGACAATTACTCTGCTATCTTCGAGATGATAGCTATCTCTTGTAATCAATAATCGAAACTCGATAATTGCAGTTCTTCTATTTCCAATATTATCGGTATAATGTGAAGATATTCTTACCTGGTGGCGCGCCTTCGCCTTCCAAGAAACCGCCACCCAGCTGTCGTTGTTCCTGCCCCGAAATGGCGATTCCGCCGCCTTTGATAACGTGCCCGACTAGCTGAAGTAAGCACGACAATGTAAATTCTCCCGCGTGATTTGATTAATGGAGTATCTAAAGATATATCTACATAATCGTTCTTTTATTCGCCGGACTAAGCGGCTAAGCGTGAAATTAGTTTGAAAATGCATTTCGATCTAATACCGGGCTTAATTGATCGCTCGAAGAAAACCCCTAAAAAAAAACCAGCACGTATAAGCTACTGGCGCAAATAGAATGAAAGCCCCGGATTGTGTCTCTCCTGTGCGCGATATAACGTAGTGGATAGATTGCACGTCCGCAGCCGAGCGGCGTTATATGGAAATTTAAATTGGTTTCTGTCCTTTTTTATTTGAAAGTAACCTTGGTATCCTCGGATGAGAATATCGCGATATGGAATTCTATACCTTTCCATTTCCCGTTTATTCTATTTCGTCGCCATTCTTTCCCGTTTCGTTTCTGTCCGATGCAATCTATGTAGATGCAGGAAGTCGCCGTCTTGACAGCTCTCATGCGTTTTAGAATGAACGACAAAATTCCACTTAATTGCAAATTGCTCGCATTTCGAATAGACGACAATTGCAATTACGCGTGATAATTGCAATAATTTTATTTACCTGATGGCACATCAGTGAAACGCGTCACCGTCTGCGCTTCGGGGTGAATGACTACGCTTCTCTTAATCACTGCGGTGCGCGTTAGAAAATACATATTGCACGATACGACACGTTCATAAGACAAGTAAATGCCCGTGCATTAAGGATGTGCGACTATGCAAAGTGTTATATCCAAAAACATTAAGTCGACGAAATTGCGGCGACATACTCGCGAACGTGACTCGTGCACGGGAAATACCGAAAGCACGTTCGCTCGAGAAATTCTTGGCGCGTTTAACGTAAACGATAATTGAGACAATTATAACATGGAATCCCTATGCAACTATGCGATGCTTCCGTACGGAGCAAGGCAGCCTTCTCTCTTGCCATTAAATGGAACGTTACTTCTTTCCTTAGGCTTGTATTTATAATGAAGCTTCTGCTGAAATCAACTTTAAGATATGATATGGATTTTATAAATAGATCTTGAGAATCAATTTGACTTTTGTTACGTTATATTTGCGATCGGGATTTATTTGAAAAACTCTGTTGAAGTTTGATTGTTTCATAATATTTACGGGCAACGCGCGCGATCGTTTCTTTAATGTAAATTTGAACATATTTATTTTTCACCGATTCAAAGCTAATTCGGCTGCTACTGTATTTTTGGACGAGTTATTTAAGTTATTTTAAGGATTCACAGTAAAGCGATTAATTATGGATAATTATACTTTGAACAAGAAAATTATGCACGGATAATATATGGAAAAGATATATATATATATATATTATACTTATACAGTAGCGCTCAAAAGTCTTTTGACAAACAGTTATCTGTGAATTACTTTATTAATACCAATACTATACATGTATTAAACTTTATAGGCTGCGTTCGGGAAGACGCTATTAGCGCTAACAGCGTCGTTCTATCTTTGTCACCTACTAAAAGTTGAACAAGGACAGAGCACGCTCATAGCGCTAAAAGCGTGCTCGCCGAACGCAGCCATAATATAACCTTTGCATATAATAACACAAACGTTTATAACAGAAATATATGTTAGCAAATATTAATAAATATTACATAAACAACGTAATAGCCCTGTTTGCAAAGTAACGCATGAAAACTGATTGTTAAAAGATTTTTGAGCGCTACTGTATATAGTAGATATCAGATTTGGACAATAACGCGTTATTTGTAACGTCGTTACCGTTACAGTTACTTTTTTTTATAACAATGTTATATTTTTTTATTAATAACGGTGACAGTAACGCAGTTATATTTTTTGGGTAACGGTTATGAGAATATAATCGTTACTTTTACCTTGCACATGTATAATATATATATATATATATATGGAACAGACAAGCGAGTTTTAAAAAAGGGGAGCGTTATGTTTGATCATATTGCGATTAATTTTAACCACTCATAGACTTTGTGTTGATCTGGTTAATTAGCGATGTAGGCAATCGGATGTCACTCTAAAAAGGTCATAAAAATTTGATGATAAAGTAACGAAAGTTGTAACGACTGATTACTTTTTGAAAACGATAACGGTAACAACTTATTTTTTCCAATGGATAACGAATAACGGTAACAAGTTACTTTTTTCAGTGAATAACGAGTAGCGATAACGAGTTACTTTTTAAAAGTAACTTTTCCAATCCTGGTAAATATACCTATTCGTCTTATTACATTTTCCTGGCGCAAACAAATTGGCTGGCATTCGACGTTTGCGGTGTATATAACGTACTATTGCGTTCACGCGGTTATCTTGTTTATATTCGCATCGCAAAACTTATTTTACAAAGTATTGGATATTTCGAAATGATAAGCTCCGTTGTCCTTGGTGTCTGTGTACGGCGCGATGGACGATTCGTTGTTTACGCGTAAGGTGTAAATGCTGCACCATTTGTATGACGGCACTCGAATCGACAGGAAGTCTCCGCGAGAGCCGCTCCGCATTGCTCTTTGAAACGCGATCGTTCCTTTAGCAATTAACGACCGTTCACCCGTGCGGCCAATTAACTCTCGCGATTAACGTCTCCGTGAACGGCGCGTCGAAGCGATGGCTTGTTTTCGGAGTGTTATCTCACGCGATCTTTTCTTTCGAAGCGAGTAATTAAAGATCCAAACGGAGTTTTCTCGTAATTTCGGATACGGAGAGCGCGAAGTAAAAAACTAATTGTCGAATAGTTCGAGTGGTGGAAAATCGTGATATATCGAGCTTTTATTAATAACATTTCCTATATTCTGCAAACACATGAATATAGTTAATTTTAGGAAACAGTAATAAAAAAAGAAATTGCGTATCGTATCTTTGTTATTTTCGTATATTTCTCGCGTTACTCTTCCGTTGCGTTGTAATAAAATGCGTGTAACGGAATGCTGTGTAAAATGTCGCGCAATCATATCGTATTCCGGTAATTAGGTGCTCGCGTTGATAATTAACCATGCTTTCGCGAGTGTGAGTATAACGAAGAAACCTGAGAGGAGAAGAAGAAACCTGGAAGATAATAGATATCGGACGACGCCGGAGCAACCATAGGGTGAATAAAATTTATTACTTATTATTTTATTTAATCGTAGAAATATTTGTTTATAATTCTTTAACGCGCGAAATAATTGTTTCAATTAAATATTAATGATTTTGGACGTCATTATATATATATATATAATTTGGATATGTTTGTACTTTACAGTTCAATGTAATTTGGAACAATTCCGCTGCTGCGGCAGATTATCTTTAATTCGAGGTAATGGATTTATGAAAAATATGTAAGATGTAGGGCGGTATTCATAGCCGGTTCTTATATTTAAAAGCGTCTAAAACATGATCTCAAGATGCTATACGGTTATTTCATTGGCTGAGCGGAATCTTAAGATCTAAGACTCGACTTAAGACGATCTTATAAGAACCAACTATGAAATCGGCCATAGGTATTATGTATGTATTAAGTCGATAATGTAAGAATAAAATATACATATAACATCTCATAGATCTATTGTTTTAAAATGAATGGGCTAGACAAATTAGAATTAATAAGTACAATGAATATTTAATCCTGGACAATTATTCGATTTATTATACATATAAGAATGCAACTATACACAAAAATCAAGCAGAAGGATTTTCACGAAATTAAAAATATTATGAAAATATGACATGCTAATAATATTATATCGGCATTTTTATTATCACGTATATTATAAGTTTTAATATTTGATTATTGAATATATTATAAGTTTTAATAACTTTTAATATCGACCTTTATTTAATTTTTTTCATGGATTATGAAGATTGGAACAATACGTTCATGCATTTTTTGCATTATTTATGTAAAATAAAAATGGCTTATCTATAATACATAGTAGAAAAAGATTATTAATTTAGCTATATTACTTTATTTTCCGCTTTACAAATATTTTTTAAATAGAACGTGAAATTTGTGATTAAATATTATATAAACAATTCATCTTTTTCGATGTTCATTCATTTCACGAACAAATAAAAGACCGACAGAAAATATTTCGCTATCAGATAATACAATTCAACTAAATTATTTAATAAGAAAGATATACTTTTTGATGATTATTAATTACATTTATTCTTATAACAAACCAATTTTATATATTCTAATTTTTCATAGCCTATCCATTCTTATAGATAACTTGACTTTATACTTCACTTGAAACAAAGATATTTAATCATGTGAGACCCAATAACTATCTCCTCACACATGTAGTATTGCATAATTATATTTTACACAACAATCATAAAATATTTTAATAGCATCAGATTTTATGAAAATAATCTTGCTTTTTTCAACCTACTTTTTCTCGATATCTGAGTTAATTCCCAATCAAAATTATGCTTATTAAACCGTCTGTGTCTCGAGATGTAAAACTTTATTCCGAATATCTCATTTCATATGATTTTCGATACGAGATTCATGTAATGATTAGAGAACGCGATGATTTAGAGAATTACGAATGCAATTTGAGAGAATATTCGAGGAATGTTCGTAAAACCGTGATATGTGAAATTATGATAACCGCATCTTTTTATTTCGAAAAAATTTAGTTACCCGCGGAATTTAGTTTTGCATCGGGATTCTTTATCGTTTTACACGGAATGTATAACATTTAACTCGAAAAACGCATATATCTTTTAATAGATTGTTTTTTACGGTTTATAATTGTGTGTAAAATATGCGACATAAAATATTTTGCGAGACTTTCTTGCGCAAACTTTTTAAAATTGTTCGTGAAATTTACACTTTTCCGGTACATGCACGTCACATATCATAAAATAATAAATTCGCTCGTTATCTGTTCTGAAAAATGAAGTTTACCTCAATATTTTAGTATAAAATTTCAGCATGGAATAATTTGGCAAGAATGAATATCTCGGCGGAAACAATACAATCACACGGACGCAATATAATTAAATAAATGCTTTATTTCGATTAATTATCATTTTAGCAAATACATATACGCTACACCCATCGGGATATTAAGGCTCGTTTTGAAATCGAATCAATCCTGCTTTGCTCCATTTATTGCAAGAAAACCGAAAAACGAGATATAACCGGAAAACGATATATAACTTCATGGTGAAATAGCGCATAAATTTTTCCGCGTCGCAGTAGTAAAGCCACGCGTACGGTCAGACGCACGTTCTCTGCCCAGGAATAGTCATTCCGCGTATTAACGAAAGCACTTTTCAACGGTTAATTAACTTCGCATTTGTTTCGTGCGCACAATTTTATCGCCGTTGACATTCGCGCCATGAGTTCACCGTGTGCTATAATTAGCAACGCGTGATTATATATCGCATATCACGTCCCAATTTGTATAATTAATTAATAACGATCAAGTTCAATTTTATGCGCCCGCATATGCTTTAAAAAGTTTTTTAAAGTAAAGACGAATAATACTAATACGATAGCAATTTAATATCTATTGGAAAAATAATTTTAGCATCATCTTGTTATTTCTTTTCTTATATATAAATTCTTTTTATTATGCACTGCGTACCTATTAAAATGTGTTATTTTTAAGGATTGTGTAACAGTTGCTAAGTTTACAATTGAACAATTTTTCACTTTCGCAATTGTGTTATTGTTAATCGTCGTTGTGCTTCCGTAAAATTTTTCGAACGTATAATTTCAAGTGTTTTCTAAGTTGGATAATATATAATAATTATATATAAGTGATATATAATAACTGTAGAATTATATTCGCGATGTACCCGATATATTCTTATATCTTACACGCGACAAAGTATAAGTTACGCGAGAAAAACTGAAAAATTGTGCGCTCTAATTACAATTAACGAGAGTTGCGTGAGCAGGACGGCGACTATTTTAACCGCGGAAGGACGACGAAACACGAGTTGACGATTAGCGGCATGATTGTAAAAGTCAATTTCAGCGCGAGAGACAACCGGTGCAATCTTTCTTATTAGAATACCAAGGACAGTGCGCCACGATTGCATCGTCATTGTCGGACCTGCCATTCGACCTAAATTCGCCACGGCACGAGAAGTGCAATCCCCAAGAGATCGACGCGTTTCTTACGCATTATCGGCAATTGTAACTCCGTCCCGAAGTCCCGAAATCCCTCGGGGGATAATGCCGGGCGCGCTCGTAACAAGTTCTTCGAATAATGTAACAACCTCGTTCGACGGTCCTGTCGAATTCGCGTTAGTATAGTTGGGTCCATGTCATTACAACTTGCGAGAACACGTTCTCAGTAAATGAGAGGCAAATGGCTCTCTCTCGGCGGGGCCGGAATTACGTATTTTCGACGAAAGTTTCGAAGTTCTAAGCCGCATGTAAACATAGGTGAACCAGGAAACTTTAGAGGCAGGTATGATAGAGAGAGCGAGGCAGAACCGACGTTTTTTCATTTGAGGGAAAGCCCTTTATTTGATTCAAACTATTATTTGCTAATTAGGATTTTAGGAAAATTAATTATCTTTGTCATATTTTCTGACTAATACCTTATATGTATATCTATCTATCTATCTATTTATTTATATCTACCTATATATCTAAGGTACGAAGCGATGGGGCCAAAGGCAACATAAAATCGTGCTTACCCTGTTGTTGAACCCGCGACCGACGCGCTCATCGTTGACCCAGATCTGCCATTCCCCGGTGCGACCGTTCCAGCTCTGGCAGGAGTGGTACCACTTGTTAAGTCTCAGCGGATAATTCAATCTGAACAAGTTGTGACCGTTGACGTTGAGCATGTAGTACGAACTCCTTGGTGTGTTCGCGACCCACGCCAGTATCCCCCGCGGTTGGTCGCCGACTGAAAGTCGAGGGTGTAAATTAGCCTGTCTGTGATGGAAAGAGCAAGGGAAAGAGAGGACGGTTTTCCCGGGCGCAAGTAGAGTGGATGTAACATTCCCATTAGGGACGGTAACTGACGAGAACACTAACAGTTGCACACGCAGACACGAGATTCTGACGTTTTCAAGCACGGGCACGTTCCGCGTTTTCGGAGGACTTCCGCTCCAGAACAGACGGGCGAAGAAATATTAAAGTACCTTGTATTTATACTTTACACAATATTTTAAATTAGTACTTAATTTAAAATTAACATTAAATTTAATATTAATTTAGTATTAATTTCATATAAATTTAATTTAATATTATTTTTTGCTGTTTTAAAATCTTTAGTAAATGTTAATATTAATAATTTCCAACATATTAATATTTTAATAATTTATCGTTTTTTTTATATTATGAATATAAACATTTAATAATTCTACGCTTTCAGAATTAATATAAATTTTAGATCTTGGCATTATCGTTTGCATAACAAATTTACAGTTTATTCTGTCATGTGAATAATTTTAATTTAATGTATAGTTTAAAAAGAATTTGATATCAAAATTAATAATTAAATTGTTGTTTGTACAAGATTTCTCTTGAAAAATTAATTAAACTTAATTTTTAATAAGTTAATAGTTTTAATAATTGTTATTACTTCATATAAGGACTAAGAAATTATCTGCGAATTAAATATTAAAGATACTTTTATTTCTCACTACAATACGGTTCATTTCCAGTGTACCTATTGATTCTGGAAGCCGAGAAGCATTTTTAGACACATGCGAAGGCAGGGACTTATTGTTGGTGTATTTATGACACCGCGCATATCCGCCTATTGTCACGCACGCCTGCGCCTAGGAAAAAAAGAAAAAATATCGTACGTGCGTGTGTGTGTATGCAACTTTCTACCGGCACAAAAAAATCACAAACCGTGCGGAACCTTTCTAAACTGCATATTGAAAACATAGCCGGGCAACGTCATTGTTCGCACGCGAATAATAATGCATGCCGGCGTAAATCGATTTCTATAACGACGTGAGGGGCGGCATGATTAAGCTAATCACTGATTTGCGGAAAGAAAGAGCATTGCGTGGGAATCGATTATGCAACCAAGTAAGACCGTTGTATGTTGTATGTGTTGTTATATTTCGCGTATAATGTTCGAAAATTATATTACATTTTCACGTTAAATTTCGCTCGATATTTACAATAACGTCGTTTGTTTTATCGTATATAAATAGTCCAAATTTATTAGGAGCATTTCGATAAAACTTTATTTCACATTTATTATGTGAAAACAATCGCTGTACCGTATTAAAAAACATTATTATACGAACGAGTTTATTAAATTGTAGATATTATGAAAAAGTGAATCCATTATCGATATTTATACGTAAAACTCCATGATTTTTAAAATTTTGTTATAAAAAACCCCGAAACATAAAAGTGAGAAAAATAACCTCCATCGAACGGAAAATATCATTTATAATAATTTTGCACAATATTGTTGGCACAACCGTTGAAAACAATCGCTGTTTGTTTCTCGCATATAAATAGGCGTCGTATGTTCATTTTTGTAAGTGCTGACAATTGAATACACCGGTCCGTTCATTTGCAAATTTATTGTTTGCTTATCCGGAGTTTCCATTGTATTAGTAAACAATATATCAATTATGGGGAACTAGGTCAACGGTGAATTAGTGCACGCTATAAAATTCGTTAATCAAACACACAATTCGCGCTGCAATTTAAGGGGCACGAATTTTTGTTGAGTTTTTACGGCGGTAACAAGTCTTCAATATAAAAAAGAAAACCCGTTTGTCCTTTCTTCGCATATACCTAACACTCTGATAACAAATAAACAGGTTACTTTCTTATAATTAAAATATACAGGAGCTTTTGTTGATATTGAATCAAATTTTAATAAGATTTATATATAAATGTCAAAATGTGGTTTTGCGAAAATTTCCAGCGAGCAATTTAGGTGAATTTTATCTTAACGAGTGAATACTAAAAACTCCAAGGTTTAATTGAATCGCATCGACCAAATGTATAATATTCAAGTTTTGCGACAAACACAGCTCCTAATTAGGTCTCGTCAAGAAAACATTGCCTTCGAATTGTAATCGTGCATTCTCACGTTACTGACACGAAAAGTTAATACCGTATCGCAATTAATTCGCGATGTTCGTAACACGCGAATTAATTACGCGTTACGCGATACTTTCGGCGATACACGCGGCGGACTTTCGCTTTCACGTTCGATGTATCGAGTGTGATGATAAGAGGTGAAAGGAGAAAGAGACGCGCGCACTCACCTGCGTAAGAAAACAAGGGATGGTCGTTGGAGTGATTGTGGAATTTGTTCCACATGCAGAGGGTGAACTCCTTCATGTTCGGCAGATCCACTTTATAATGGATGTACTGCAAAAATTGAGATTAGTATTTATTTTTAATTTATTGATTTGTATATCTTAGAACTTTAACCAATTACTGATATATATAGAATATTTATATATTGTACATATTAGTAATTGGTTAAGACTCTAAGAATATATACAAATCTATAGATATATATACAATATACAAGGTGTCCGCGTATAAGTGGCCACCCCTTTTTATCTCGCGAACTAAAGGAGATAGATCTAACAAACATAATATCAAATTAAATGGTTTTAATTGAACTCTATTGTGAGCATAGTGATTGCTTATAAAAATTATTTATGTTAGAGAACAGAGTAGTATGCATAACTTTTCACGGTAATGTGAATATTTTGATATAATAAAAGTTGTAGCATTTTTTCTAAGGAATACAACGATGTATGATATAACATACTTATCTTATAAATTATACGAGTTTTGTTAAGTCAAAGTTTCGCGGTCGACTACTACCTTTTCAGTTTCGGCCCTGCGGTGTAGCTAACTTCCGACTCTCGCATTAGCGATTGACGTGTGACACGTTGTCATCTGATCACAATACTCAGTGTGCGTAAAATGTAAATGATAATGATAGAAAAATCTAATAAAATGGTAATAAAATCATGAAATATTTAGAATTTTACGATATAACAAAAATAACTCGCACATGTCATATGTTGCTTATAAAATAACAATTTATTTATTTAGTAAATAAACAAGTATAAAATAGCAATTTACAAATGACGACTTTAATATGATTATTTACAATAAAATTATATTTTTAATCAAATCTTATAATTATAACAAAATTTTAATGTAATAAATACGTAACATAAACAAAACACCGTTTGCATCTAAACACCAACTGAATCTATTAATTAGTGATGTTTGTACATTCCGCAACGGTGGGCATTTTGAACATTAAATTAATATTAATGTTAATGTTATGTTAATGTTATGCTCATGTTTATGTTACGTATTTATTGCATTAAAATTTTGTTATAATTATAAGATTTGATTAAAAATTTAATTTTATTGTAAATAATCATATTAAAGTCATCATTTGTAAATTGCTATTTTATAGTTGTTTATTTACTAAATAAATAAATTATTTTATAAGCAGCATATGACATGTGCGAGTTATTTTTGTTATATCGTAAAATTCTAAAAATTTCATAATTTTATTACGTTTCACCATTTTATTAAATTTTTCTATCATTATCATTTACATTTTACGCACACTGAGTATACAAATTTGTATCTTAGAGTCTTAACCAATTACTGACATACAAATCATTTGTATCTTAGAGTCTTAATCAATTATATATCAATAATTGGTTGAGACTCTACGATACAAATTTGTATTTTAGAGTCTTAACCAATTACTGATACAAATTTGTATTTTAAAGTCTTAACCAATTACTAATATATATAATATATAAATATTGTATATATCAGTAATTGGTTAAAGCTCTAGGATACAAATCAATAAATTAAAAATAAATGCTAATAAGAACCTAATTAGCTCTCGTTGTAATTTTTTATGTATGAAGCGAAACATTTTTCCACTTTTTAATCTACATTTCACGTACTGAAGAGAACTCTAGCGAAGAATAGAAACGTTTACGCCTTTTTAAAAATAATTTATTAATGAATAAAAATTTGTTTGCACACCGAGAACTATTTCCAGCTTTTATTGGCATTTATTTTTAACTGATTGTATATATCGTTAGATCGCATCGGGGCGAATGGCTCTCGGCTGACGTTGATTTCGTGCGCCTATCGCGATCCGAATTGTCAATGCACCCGGCGCGGGCGCGCGCGCGCGCGGCGAAGATTAATGCGCCCCGTGCGATTTAATCGCTGGAATGTGTACTCTACCGCGGCGTGTACATCACTCGCATTATACCGGCCTTACATTATTAATCGCCGGCATCGATCCCCGCGACTCCCGTTTAAATGAACGTCAGGTAAACGCAGCTCGAGCGGGCCGCGTTCCCGCGGGTGTAATCGGGCGGACGTAATCGAACAATCGTGGTATGCGAGAGCGACTGTTGTTCGATTCGACGTAAATGATTAGAGTTTGATGAGAATTCGAGTTGATATTACGAGTACCGCCGAACGATCTTCCGAATTGTTGCCGGATAGAAGCACCTTCTCTTTGGCACAAAGAGAAACTACCGCGGGAGAACGGAAAAAGTGCTGTTTGTGGCGACATAAATTTTATCGCGATTATATGTATTTTCCTTTAATTTGATGCGCGTAGAACTACAATGGTCATGGCGCGCACCTAAATTGGTTGATTATATTGGTTGTTGACGTGGTACACATCGATCGATTGAAATTTATGTATGAACAGCGCCCCGCTCTGGGACATATATCGAATATACCGATGAACAACGTATACACTTCGTGCCTTAGGCAGTGAAATTGCTTCGCGCAGAATCACGGTGTAATAATTGATAAGCAAATATCGTGTTTTAGTTTACAACTATACTCGATATGAACATAACAAATACAAATGAATTATGGCAATTATATCGGAGACACTACTAATCAAAGCACATTTTACTTTTCTAAGAATATAAGAAAAATTGCAGCAATATATTAAAGAAAAGAATTGAGAATTTGAACGCAGCGTTATATTAGGAAAACATATGTTCAATTATTTTTTTAAAATTATCTTTTCAATGCGTGCCAAGTGCACGCATAATTAAAAAAATAAAAATGTTTAAGTATTTTCCTATACAAAAATTAATTTAAAAACATTTAAAAGTATAATAATATAATAAAAGTATATAATATAAGCAAAAGATTAGAATTATAGAACATTAGAATTATATCACTATATATTATTGTTTAAATATATTTTTCCTAAAAAAATAACAATATTACAAAGTCGCGCCTACTAAAATAAAATTTATACATACTATAAAATTCTTTTATTACCATGCTTTGATATTAAAAATATTATATTTAATATAGTATAATATGACTCTTTAACATGAATTGTGAAGCCAAGTATCTCAAGAAAAATGTATGATATTCCAGGATATATTTCCGTGAGTTCTTGAAGATGTGAACAGATTCTAACATGGAACAAAGGACTTAACTAAAGAAAGTAAATAATAACACATAACAAAAGATATTACCAATATAAAAAGATATTTAATGCAAAAAGACTTGACTCTACTGAACCAAATATACATCCATAATTATATTATACTATCATAATATTGTATAATATTATGCTATCATAATTAACTTTCTATGCAATTTTTTATTACAATCATAGTCTATGAAAGACATGTTATATTATCTAAATTTAAATTTAAAATAAATGTATTCTCATTTAAAGGAACAAAATAATAATGAGATTACTGAATGTTAAATTTACTATTAAATTAATAATTAAGATTTAGATTAAATTGAATAAATGTTTTCATTATTTCAAGATATTTTAAGCTTTAGCAAAGATATTTTAAGCTTTCTTGTATTCAATATCTCGTTATTTTGATAATATCCTTTCTTTTTTGTTATTATTTATTTTCTTTAGTTAAGCCTTTTGTTATTAAAATATATCTGTTCACATCTTTAAGAATTTCTTATGGAAACATTGTATCTTAAACTTTTGCACGTTCACACATCTGCATTTTTATCTTATTATTATCTTTTTTTGTTTCAATTTCGTATACAATTTCGTTTATCACTTTCCCAGCAGGAAAACGTGTGCGCTGAAATATGATCACGTGTTTCTAAAAGTTTCGTGACGAAATTATCACGGTTTACGCGGGATATCCGCATTTCGATCTTATCCCCGAAGAGCCGTTTCTCAGACTGCGCGCGTTTTTCTTACCGCTTTTAAACCGATCTTTCCTCATGTACCGTTACTATTATCCACGTCCTTTTTAAAGCGAAATAAGCACGCACTCGCAGGAATGCGCGCTTTTTCATCGACGATTGCACGAATTCGCGGTTAATCGATTACGCGTCGTCGACGCGAGAGAGGCGTAGAAGCCGCTTCTTGCGCCCGTAGTTTCTCTCGGACGAGGGGCACGAGGGGGCTCTATATGGAGAACAGATTTAGCCAAAAGCGGCCGCAAAATCATCGACGACCGCGGTCGAGATTGCACCGACGCGCACGTCCAGTTCCTTTTACGGTCGTCAGCTCGCATGAACTTCCCCGCGCGTTATAACCGAGCGCTATATAGAAATACGCTCGTCACCGCGCGTTACGTTCGCCGGCACCTGACAGGCGATGTTTCAGCCTCCTCTAAGAGGCGGTCGTAAATTTGACGGACGGGGTAAAATATTCAATCGTATACCCGGCGATACTGCTCGCTCAATTTCCCTACTGTTTGCGTTAGAGTGATTTGTACCTGCAATTCCCGTGACTTATCGACACGTCGAATTATAACGTCACGCGATCGGTCCTGTACGTTTCTCCTTCGACAGCTATGTATAGTTATTAATATCCGAGAGAAAATATCGTGCGACGTTATGATCAAGCATCACCGCTGGACACATGTTTCAATTAACTATCGGCGACGTTTAAATGCATTAAGTCATTCGGACGAACGTTCCTCGTTAGCGCAGAGGCTTGCTCGAGTAAGAACATTGAAGACAGTCCGCCTTAAATAGCGATCTCGCGTTTATCGCCACGGCACTTGCCGCGAAAGCGCTTCCGCCGTAATAAGATCGATTCGTTTCGCCTCCATGTCTAGCTCCGGCGCTGCTCCTGGCGAAACGTATCGACGTTTCTCCCCTAATGTCGCTCTCGATTTTCTCCGTGTGATAAATTCGCAAATCGCGCCTCCGCGAATTGGCAGCCGCGCTTAACATCCCGCCTGGCATTATCGACCGTCAGCGAGAGAGGCGTCAGCGTGGCCGTTAATTGCGACGGGGAATGAAGCTGATGGGCGATCGGGCGATAGGCATCCCGCCTCGAGGAAAATGATCGCGCATTAACGATCGTAGAAAGTCGCGCCTGGCAGACAGGCCAGGCCTTTGTTCCATTTCGCCTTTGGATCCATTCACGAGTCGCGATTTCGCGACAGTCTCTTTTCCCCTGCGCACCTGCGACTGCAATTACGCCCGCCTGGCGTCAAGTCCGGACGCTCTCCGACGTCGGATATCACCTTGGCTCGAGTAGTCTAACGAATACAATAAATACTCGCTCCGTTCCTCGAAGCGCTTTCCATTTGCCAGTTTTTACCACGTCGATCATATCCACGGATTACTCTCCGCGAGATTATCCGGATGGAGGTTCCGATCTCGTTTCATATCTTTGGCATTTTTCTCGTTCTATCGAATCGCAGACTGTTTTGAATATTTTTCGACCATATTATTGCCACAAAAATTGTGATAATTTGCGTTACATTATATTGTAATATTATATCAATGTCCATTTTTGGGGTTTTATTTATGATTGACAACTTTAAATCGTGTTATAAAAGATTTGGGTACATACACATACAAATGTTTTCTTCATATGAAGATATTTATGACGTTAATAACTCTGACGCCTTTAAAAAACGTTTGATATTCATTGTTCTAGATATTTCAATCAGCATTTGAGTAAGCACAAAGTACAAACACAGTAAATACAAAGTTGCATATTTTAATTTGAATGATTGTGTGTTTTAATTGGAACTGTCACAAGAACGTTCACTTGGTTAAACAGAAACGCGTGCTGCTATATCGATGAAGGCCGTTGATATTACCATTCTAAATGAACCGGAGCGCGGTTTAACTTCCTTTCTCCTTAAATCAATAGCCTGTCATTCGTAACGTGAGAAATATCTAAGCGGTCAACGTGAACGTTGTATCTTCAATATGTTATCGCGATAGCTCGATCGCCAATGCTTTCGTCAAACACGTAACTGCAATCTGGGTATCAGCGTCAATGTGACATCGCAACGTTTCTTATATCATATATATAATTTTACATCGCGATATAACAATTTTACATCGTCGGGTAATTTATCTTCATCGACTTCCTCACAATCAGTGAGCCTAAAATTTTCCATCTCGAGACTTTCCTGGCTATTATACAAATTTGCCCAGGAATATTGCCGCTGCCGCATCAGACGAGCAAGTAATTCATCTTAGATGGGACATTCACTTTCTCGTCCGCGAAAAAACGAAAATGTAGAAGTACTCTTGTGTATTTTGCCTCTAACGAACCGTACGAGACATCACGACATCTGAACATTGTAGTTATAAGGAACTGATTGAAAGGCAGGCGCAACGGGATTTCGCCGTTTTCGGGATCACGGCGATTGGAAAAATAATTTAGAACTCGTTTCGACTCGTAGCACCCAAGGGGATCCCGGAGTCTCGAGAGAGTGTTTTCTCTTACTTTCGTTGGCCGCAGAACGCGTGTCATTTCGCTTGCGCCGCGGATCTCCCGGTCGGTACAATGCCAAGCTACACTCTCTCGAGCGTGAAGTGCGCTTCACATAGCACGTGAACGACGGAATTCCGTGTTAGTCACACGCCAAACGCACCTGTTAATGATTGTGCGGACTAAATATTGTTAGTCCGTTTAATACCAAATAAAGAAAAAGAAAAAAGGGATGAAGGGGAGGACAAGGAAGAAGAAGAAGAAGAAGAAGAAGAAGAAGAGAAGGAAGAAGACAAGGATGAGGAAGAAGAAAATAAGGACGAAAAAGAGGAAGAAGTTGAAGCAGAGAAGGAAAAGAACGAGAAAGAAGAAAAGGAAGAAGAAGAGAAAGAGGAAGAAGAAGCGCGTAAGACGCGATTCGCGAAGAATATCGTTCGACGACGCGAAATCATAAATTCTTACAATTTATTTAACATAGACACGCACTCATATATATGTACTTTGCCATAAGACATTTTTTAAATAGGAAAAACTTTGAAAGATAAAACATGTAATTTTTCAATATTATGTACGTATTATGTGCGTACACATGCCATAATTTTAATATTAACTTAAAGGTCTATCACACCATTTTTATCAATAATCGCAAATTATAGAGTAATTATTTTATCGATAAAGCGTAACAACGAGATTGCATTATAACAAATTATGCATCAGATGATGCCGGAATTATACTGTAAATAGCAGACTAGCATTTCTCTAACGACATTATCCAATCACTATGTGTAGCACGAACTAATTTATATTAGGCAATGGCGATTGCATTTCATCTTCAAATGCATTATATGTGTATATAGATATACAGCAATATCAGTATTGCGAAACTAGAACAAACACCGTTGTATGGCTTGGAAAACAAACATTCTATATGCTATAGGGCTATATTGACCTTCCAGCTGCCATGATCATTTTCGATTTGCGCATATTTGTGAGTGGTATGTACATGATTCGAAATCTACGTTTTATTTTACAGCACAGGTTTTTTTCCATGTCTATCAACATTGGTTTTGCTCCAAGCTAGCAAATATTACCAATATAAACTATAAAAAATATATATATATTTGGATAGGATATTAGTTAATTCTTGCGATACTCGCTTGATCAAGCTTTTCAAACTGCGTCTCTATTTTAAAACTCTGATCTTCAATCATAGAATTAAATTTTTGATCGTATCGTGATTTGCTTCTTGTTCAATCGCGCCTGTAAAACATAAACTCGGCGAAAATATAGATCAAATTTCGATCTTTTGATATAAAAATCCATCGTCGTGCTTAGCGACCTACCTCAAAGTACAATTGCTGGCTCATGCCGACTTTATAGAGGGAACACGTCTCTTGGTCATGAGGCAGCAGCAGATGATGAGGACTGTCCACGTCGTAAAGCGTCTGCGTAGGCGCATTTCCGAAAATCGATGCCTCCTGATGCAGTATGCCTGCGCCGTCGGCGTGGCCCGGCAGGATCGGTCGCCAGGACGACGAGATCGCCTGCACCTCGCACGAGAACGCGACGAAAATAGCGCACGCAAACAGGATCGGCGTCATCTTCGAGCGGCTCGTTCCTCTCGAGCTACCTGCAAATTGAAAGATCGAACCTGGTTTTTTTTCTCGGCTTTGAACTTGTTAACTAATTTAATTAATTTTGCAACTGAGAAGAATTAAAAAAACAAGCTTATTGTATTAACACTAGATCTATCGACGATTAATTTCTATTATTTAAGTACATTGTATACATATATATATGTATATCTTTGAAAAGAAGGACGAAGGGGAAAAGTAAATTGATCATTTACATATTGCAATAAAAGTCATGGAAAATTTCAAAAAATGCACTGTTATAAATTTGAAAAAAATTTTTTTTAATTACAAACTCGTCATTTTGACTTGGTAGTTCTAGTTAAATCTTCCGCCGTCAGACATGTATCTGCACTTTGCTCGTCTCGTTTATTCAAAAGTAATGACAGTGCAATGTCGTTAGTTCACATATGTCACACATATGTGACTCGCATATTGTATAAAATGCCTCGATTTCTTTTTCCATGAATATCCTTGCGCATGATGAAGCGCATAGCGTTCTCCGTTAAAAAAAATAGGAAAGAGGAACAGCTCTATCTGCCTTTTTGATATAAAAATCTGTATCATTGATTAATCTTTGCGAGATAAATCGTAAGCGAATCAACATAGAAGAGCCAGCGTATCGGTGCATTATGCAGTCGGCGAGCTTCTCCGCTCGGTTAATTATAATCGGGAGGTTTACGACTGTGCTCGACGTACACCCGGGTGTGGGCAACGGACCCCAGAAAAGTTACGTTGGATCGAGTTCCGATGGAACGAAGTCCACCACGACCGCCCGCCGCCGCGTATAATATAATGCAGAAAAGAACGGTGCGCGTACACGCAACGGCATCACTTCACATTGTGAAATTTAATTCAGGCGAGCGTGACGAACGTTGTATCGCTTAAGAACGCAGTCGACGATAATCCCTTTTTTCACACGATAACATTTTCATCTCATTACGCTGTGAGTGTCTTTGATGTGGCGGTATGCTGAGCAGCCTCGAGATTAGACCCAGATACAAATTGCAGATATCGCATCTGAATACCTTCTACATTTTTTTTCTCTCTCGCATGTGTACCTGGATAATTAATTAGTCGCCTTCCGCTAACTGCGCCCGTTCTCAAACGCCTGCTGATGGATTCGTACCCACGCGAAAAAAATAACGTTGTATTAACAACATTAAGTCTATTTAGAAATAATTTTGTTAATTCACTAATAATATTAACAAAACATTTACATACCGTTCATAAGTTCCTGGACACCCTTAAAAATAAAATAAAATACAATTCTTGCGTAATTTTTTTATTTTGACAACATAATTTGATCTGTTTTATAATTTGAACTATTAAAAGATCAAACTATTAACTATTAAAAGACTAAATTATTGTAGTTATGTTGCCAAAGTGTTTTATTTTATTTTTAAAAGTGTCCGGGAACTTATGAACGATAATGTATCTATGCTTTTATTTTATTGAATTAACAAGATTATTTCCAATTAGACTCTGTTAATATGTTGTTAATACATCTTTTTTCTTTCTATGTATACATTTACGCGACATAAGCTGTATTTCTCGTACGCGTTTCCCTTACGTAACGTACGTCTCGCTCGTAAAGCCGATGGCGCGCGTACCGGAGATAGTCGCGTGAAGAAACGGCGGGAGCGGATTTTATGACTGATATAAATCGTCGTAATCGAGACCGTTGTTTCTCGCCAATGTACCGTAGCGATGCACCGACGTGCCCTCAATAATGCCGCTCGTAATGATTTCCTAATTGCGCCAGAGCACGCCTTCTCGATCTTAAACCGCCTTAAACTCGATCTTAAATAATCATGTCAGGAAATCAAATAAGGAAAACGGCATTTAAAACAAATTAATGTATATATGCATGCTAATATCTTGTCATGGTGCAAGATATTAGCAATCGTGTTAATGCAACACCGAATGCAACCGGAGGAATTTTGCCTCGGCTGTAAGCGGAACTGGCACGTAGCGGCTGGACGTAGATCCGTCAAACGGTAGTGTTAACGGAACTGAGAAACGCGGCAGTAATGCAAAACGTAATCGACGGCGGAACTAGCTTCGGATATTCTGTATATCCCGGCGCGAACGTTTGCTCTTAGATTTGAAATAATAACTGAAACGCGTCACGCTTGAATAACTGCGCTTGACTAATTGCGTTAGAAACTCGAAGTTAGATTGAAAGTGGAAGTCGTACTAGATGGAATGGTCAAGGACTATCATGAAGGTCTGTCAAACTACAGATATTACACAATTCATATAATTATTGTCAGTCCATTTCACGTATGATAAGAATATTAATAACATGCATGATAAAACGGTAATTATTTGATAGCGTAATTGTACTAAGTTATTACTTGGAATTGTTTCGATATAATTCTAATGATTTTATTGAAAATTTCACAGAATTGCTAGTGGTACACTGAAAGAAAGGCTTGGTTATAAAAATCCAGACTTGGTTAATGTTACCAAGCACCTTGGTGAAATAGTTTCAACTAAACATATAATAAGTATCACATAATTTAGTTGGCTCAACTAAACAAAATTTGCTCTTTTATAATTATTACAAAATGTTTTGTTATTATTATTATAATCGATAATAATAATCAAATACTTCAAAAGAAAGTATACTAAATGCATCTCACAAGTTTACCAAGAATTTTTTTTTTCAGTTTAGTCGCTAATTAATCGAAACTATTCTGATACTTTCATTTATTAACATCTCTAACATAAATGATTCTGCTCCATTATTTTTATTAAAAGGGCACGTTTTGGATTTTTATCACTCCGTGCACGCAATTAATTATAAAAATCTCCTTTCTTTGATCCCTTTGTGTCATTGTTTCTGCTACTCGTGTCAACAACATTTTTTTCATCTCACAGTCATTAATGCAACCGTTCACTTTGTCATAAGAGTATCTCGCGTAGAATGTAGATTGCCGAGTTACTTTGTAACACTATCGCGACCAAACAAATTGCGATCAACAATGAAAGCTATCAAAGCGAAAATTAAAATGCAGTGCCCTGAATACTTTGGCGACATTAAAACAACTGTATACCTTTGTATGAATCACGTCAATCTCCTATCGGATTGACGTCCAATATAAAGTCTCCTCTTTATAAAAACTTTACAAAATACGGCGCGTAATATATCGCAATATAGCCGCTGTAATATTCCACTTGCATAAAACATAAGTAATAGGTAATGAAAAAAATGATAATTTGCACATGCATTACTCATATAAGTAATGAAACAGAAACGCATTAAGGAATTAAAGATTTATGTTAAAATTTTAAAAGGTTTATAAAGATTTATAAAGATTTATGTCGTTATTAAATTATTAGCATCAGATTTTTATTTCAAGTATCACTCTACGAGAAACTGAAACGGAACTAATGTCAAAATTATCACATAAATGTATCACGCAACAAATTAAGCAACACTCAAAATTCGGATATATGCTTATAATTTGATGAGGTATTAATAAATTTTAAATGCATTTTTTAGTTCGTCTTATCCTATTAAATGAAATCGAGAGACAGAGGAGCACTTCCGTAAGAAATTCATAAAGCCGCACAAATATAGCAAACAACATCCCTTAAGTGTTTAGAAGTTTGAACCACCACGAAGATTAAACGCACTAAATTTGCGTCAACTTTTGAGAAACGCGAGATTTCGGGTATCGTAAAGCGATCAGTGCGGAACTTACCCAGAGATAATGTTCACGGTCGAACTCTCGGCACTATCGAAGGAGGTAGATCCTCGCGGTCTCAGAACGGAAAGGTAACTGCCCGCTCGTTGAGCTCGCCGCGGATCTGGTAAGCTCGCAGGAGGTGTATGCACCTCTCCTACCTGGGTGTTTGATACACCTTTTGCCTCGTAAGCCTTTTGCTTCGCTCTTCCCCGTATCGCCGCACGTTGTTGTCGTAAAAATGACTCTCACGTGCGCGCAACGAGACATCACCGGCCGATTACATCTACCGGATCGTTGGTTTGCCCATACGCACGTGTAACACGCGCGATGCTTTAACAAAAGCGCGGAAAATGCACTTCGCAGTACGTTAATCCCTTCGTAAAAATTTGGAGTTCCATTTTAGTATACTTATTCTGTGATTCTTGACCCCGGTAAAAAATTTTTCATATATAAACATATATAAACATATATAATTACATATAAAATATGTCCATATAAATTGCCCATATGTAATCATATATAAATGTATAGAAAAGTTATATATGATTATATATAGAATATTGTAGGTATAATATAATTGCAATTTTACTTTTTGTAACAAAAAACAATGCAAAAATTATTTTATATTGATTATTTTTCAATTATTCTTCTTATTATTTTTCCTGTATATACAGATACAGATTATACAAGAGAAAAAACATATATATGGACATATTATTATATATATATATATATATATATATATATATATATATATAATTGAGACGCTTTGACACCTTGAGACACATACTGTATGTGTTTATATTTTCGAAATTGCTAAATAATTGAATTATAAGTTCATATACATATAAAAAGTATTCAAGCAATAAAACTCCTCTTCATATAAAAAGTATTCAGCAATAAAATTCCTCTTCGCCAGTAAATAATTAACAAGAAAATATATTTGATGTAATCGACACAACTGACCAAAATTTATTTTAAAAATTCACTACGTTTCGACCATTGGTGTTGTGGTCCTCTTCAGGTGTTAATAAATTATAATACATACGAAACGTAGTGAATTTTTAAATAAATTTTGGCCAGTTGTGTCGATTACATCAAATATATTTTCTTGTTCATATACATATAATTGCTTAAACATCTTTTCAAAAAAACTCTATCAAAACTGCAACAATTACTTTTTTTATTTTGTAGATTATGTAGATATATATATAATAATACATGTATATACTATAATAATTTACATAATAATTTACTGTAATAATTTACAAAATAAAAAAATTTTTTTAAATGAAAAATATATGTACATCTACGAAGTAATTATGTATTTATAAAATGAATCATATATATTTTTATTAAAAAATTTTTTTTATTTTGTAAATAATATTATATTTTATATATACATATACATATGTGTGTGTGTGTGTGTGTGTGTGTGTGCGTGTGCGTGTGTGTGTGTGTGTGTGTGTATCTACATAATCTATAAAATAAAGAAAAGTAATTATTGATTGTGTAGTAAAATTTTGATAATGAGATAAGAGATTTAAAAAATATATATGACATATAAGCACGAAATATTCTCCGTGTTACAAATTAGTGATTTAATGACCACTAGAAATGCAGGGGGTACGTTATTAATTTAACATTTTGTTAAAACAAGCTGTTTAAATCCTCTATACTTTTTGTGTGAATTAGTCTTTTTATTTCTCTACTTTATCGTACAATGTGGTTACATTAATAGGCTGGATCTAGATAAACAACTAGAAAGTGGAAGGCGAGGGCAGTCGACAAGCTTCTTGCACATGGTCCAAAAATGCCTGGGAACAGGTCAGCGGATAAGCTCGCTCGAGCGTTCGATCTGGAATGGCGAACGGCATCTTGTGATCGATGCGGATGATTGTCGCTCGCCTCGTCCTTGAAGAAGAATGCCGAGGATTCTGCAATTTGTAACAGTAGTATCTAACGATATATTTTGCGGATATTATAAAATATTCAAGGTCGCAATACCTTCTTCAATTGTCTTTCTATCCGTTCCTGAAGATTATATCTGTATCTTCTGCCGCGTGGGAGATATGATAGATCGCGTGCGAATAAGTGCAATAATAATTGAGTAAAAGTGAACTGCCTCTTAGCTTCAAATTTAGCATCGAGATCATGATACTCTTTAAGTGAGCGCGACGTGTTTTATTTCCCGCGATTACCAAACGACGTGTGATTTCATGCTTATTAAATCCCAATTAATTATGTTATTATCCGTTTAATTTAACATCCAATAACATCTCGTTCTGCATCATAAACGTGCAGAAGCCTGAGATAGATATTGGCTCATTTGGCCTTCGGGCTAAACGCCCGAAGTTGCGCTGATGCAACGAGTTTTATGCAAGTATAACGCGATGCAGCGTAACAGCTTACTGTTAGTTACAGTTTTTTATTTCGCAGCCAGTTTGATCGAAATCATTTTGCCACCTAACCATCTTAACGGAATTGTTCGTTCCTGGTGTTTAGTTTTTTTTTATTAAAGTTGCATAGATGCATGAAATTTGGTTAATAATACGACATACATTGAATTTATTATTGTTTAATATTTCTTTTTATTTTGAATTAGTTATTATGGCAAGAGTTGCATTGCGCAATTACAATTATAAAGTATGTTTATATAGACCCAAAGTAATGCAAAGGAAAGATATGAAAAGATATGGAAAGATTGATATGAAAAGAATATACATGGCATTCGGAAGCTTTCCGCTGTAGACGTAAAATATTAGACATAAAGATATTCGGCCAACCGGGAAGAATGTTAAATAAGGCGCACGTTCGTGATTTAATAGCAATTGATGGAATCTCAAGTTACATATCTCTCGTTTCACTCGGAACACTTTCACATCTTTAGCCTACGAGTTAGTTTTCAAATCACATCTCGCTTTCCATATATTCGAAGATGTCCAGAGGTCTCACAAATAATCAAAGAAATTATTCTTATTATCATTTATATTGTTAACGTTTGAATTAGCTGAACATATGAAAAATTCACGCGAAAGTTAAATTTACGTTTACGAAACTTCTCTTCCGCAAAAGATATACGTTTCGCAAACGGTGTTTTGAATACAAAGCATTTTGGAAGAGTAGTCCTCGTTTTCTAAAAAAGAACATTTAATAATATCTTAGAACTAGATCGCGTATAAATATTCCAAAAATGACGTAACTGATTGTGAGTGACTTAAGGATTTACCCTTTTGTTATTTTATTTCGTTCTCCGTGATATAATTGTTACAAAACTGTTACTTTAATGAATTCTATGAGAATTCATTAAATCTGTGAATTCTATGAATTCTTGCTTAATCCTGAGTATCCCAATCGGTTTTTCTATAATGTAACTGTAAGAAGAATATACGGCGATGTGTAAGTGAAAAAAGATTTCTATAAATATCAAGGAGGAAACATTAAACATGAGTTAGGAAGTATTCAATTGCCTAATGCATTAGCAAAATGCGAATTATAGCTTTTATTACACATACACGCCATTACTTAAATGTGCTGAAAAACATTTAATGTCCACATGTAAGTAGTCATAAATGCGACAGTCATAAGAAATAATGGCACGCTATATTCGCTTCAATGTATCGAATAAGTATCTTTAAAATTGTCGCGAGTTTTACTAGACATATATTTTCCATAAATCTATAATTATTATTTCTATATCCGAAAAGCAGAAAGATGTAAGTCCAAACAGATCGTTACTTCGGGAAAACTTGCAAAGGATTAAAATATATGCTTTTAAAATAAATTAAACAAATATATATACATATATATTAAACAAATAAATATATATATATATATTAGTGTCCGTTATTTTGGAAATTTTTTAGAACCCCTTCTAACTTTTTAGTCGATGAACAAAGAAATATTTTTGTCCTAAAACATAATACGATGAGTCTAAGGGTTTCCGCATCGACTTTGAAAATTTCCATTTAAAATACATTGAGTTTTAAGTTTTAACCGAAATTTACGTTGCGAAGATTGGAAAAGGTAAATTTCGGTTAAAACTCAAAACTCAATGTATTTTAAATGGGAATTTAAATATATATATATATATATGTATATATATCAACTTCTCGAGCTCGCCATTTTGCATTTCTTGGATATAAATTTAAAAAAAACTTGAAAAGACTAGGTAGCTTTTAATATTTTGGAGTTCAAGGAAAATTGAAATGTTACGTGGCTACATCTGAACAAGTGGTCGAGGTTCTCATACATTAAAATGAAGAGGCAGTATGTAAGCCGCAGTCAGCTGCTTTTTCGGTTACGTATACATTCGTAATCTCGGCGAGACGGACGTTTCTCCTCGCTTTTACTTTCTCCGGTATTTTGTATGTCGTGTAGCGCGTGATTGTTAAATCTGATCGGGATGAGATCGAGTTCCTTGCAATAACGGGCGCGTGTGGCCGCGCATTTCAATCGGCGAGATAATAACGGCAGATAGTGGCGCTGACAATGGGGCAGTTTATTGAATTCCGACGTGAAATGACATCGATCGATACGCATATTACGCATCCGCCGATCCTTTCCCATCCAGGTCTATCGGGTTATTTCCATATTTCGCGATCGATCGATGGAAGCCATTACGGCGCCGTTCGCGATTCCGCGGCGCGTCTGAACGTTCCCCAAGAAATTAAAAGGCGCTCTTCCACGGCGAAGGCGACTAACCGGAATGATCCGCGTAATCGGAGATGACAGCGGTTACATATCGGCCGACGATTTACATATATTACATTGATCGGCGTAATGTACCAGATAATCCTCCGCGCTGTAGATTTCTTGACTATTCGAAAGTCAATTCTTCCTTGATAAATATTGACGAAATTTTAATTTCCGATATTAACCCTAAGGCTCTTGCGCGAGCGTAATAAAATTTGTGTAACACGCGCATCTCCGAGATTTTTTTTTAAACGCGCTATTAAAAATGAAAAAAAAGTTACTTTATTATTCTGAGCAATATCAAATACAATAAGATTTACGATAGCCCACGAAAAGAAAAATGATGTTGTATTAACAACATTGTTGTACTAGCAGCATTAGGTTTCTAATTAGAAACAATTTTGTGAATTCAATAACGGTATTAATAAAACAAGTACTTGTATTATTAAAACAAAACGTATTGAATTAACAAGATTATTTCCAATTAGACTAATACTGTTAATACATTATTTTTTCCATGTGCAGGAAGAAGATTAAATATAGTAATAAAATAGCAGATAAAGAATGGAATGAATTATGATAAAGTTATTCTATTGTTTTAAATAATATTTGAAATATAATTTACTCCGCAATTAACACAATTAGAATGCGATAATTTTGCGATTACTATCGAATTCAGCAAGATTTCAAATTCGTCTTAGAATCCGTAGCTAAAAGAACACCAAGAGTAAATCTGGTACAATTGTGAACGCCATCAAATGCCGGGAATCCAGTCCACTTGACAAAGGTAGACAGCCTCGGAGGTGGCGAACGTGTCGTCACCGCACGTCGTGTCGCGCGGCGACCGCAATCCTTCCTTTTTTTTTCCCTCTCGGTGCTCTCCTCCGCTATAGAAAGTGAGCACAGGCGTGGTGCGTGAGGTATAATACCACGCGAGGGAAAACGTCAGCTCGTTAAAACGTACGACGTGCGAATTGCGAAACACCACGGATTCGGACCTGCGAGCGTCTGGCTCGCGGCGCGGTGGCCCGGAGATGTTGGCCCGCGGCTACTTAAAGATCGAATCCGGTCGAGGACGAAAAAGTTTCCTTTCTAGATTGTGATAGGGCCCACCGGAACTTGTCGCGCGTCGCACGCCGGCGAGATCGATTGTCAAAACCAGACCTGGAAGCTGCGCGAAAGTCGCCGTCGAATAAAATACTCCTTTCTCCTTGGGCGCTCGTTATGCGTGCTGTGTCTTTGACATAATGAACGTAGAAAGACCGATATTTTTGTTACGACACGGAAGGGACCACCGGTTAATAGCTTGGAATGATGGATATTGTATAACTCCGAATTTTATCGCTTGACAAAAAAGAATCAGTTTGAAAGGATGAGGCGAAGGAGGGTCTTATTTATGGATCTGGTACTGCTGATTAACAGTAAATTTTTTTTTAATGTTATCCTAAAATCTTTATCGTAAAAGCTTTAAACATGTTTTTATCAATATGTTACGTCAAGGTTTGCGCGATAATTCGGCTAGACTTTAATATTTTTTAATTAAAATTTATAGGGATATTCTTGATACCACACACACGTTCTCTATAGTCTCTCAAGCTATTTTAAAAATTTTTGTTTCCATTTTTTAAGTAAAATAAAAAAGGGGCGTATGTTAACAAAAAAATATCAACTTCCCTTTTAAAATGATCGAAGAAATACAATTGTTTGAAAATAAGAAATCTGGCTCGAGAGACGATAACTGCAACGCTATTTTATAAGAAATTTTTTTATTTTTCAGTTTAGACTATTATACGAATGTAAATTATGCAAACTGTGGAGGCGCGCACGAGTTGCAGACAAAAGTTATGGATGCTATGACAATCATTTCCACATAAAAAATTAAAACAAATTTTTTTTATTAAACGTAACTCTTACATAATTAAATATATAAAATTTAAGCAAACCATTTAATAGTTTTTAAAATAAATTTCTGAGTATTGTTTTTTAACGTGAAAAATTAATTTGCTACCTTAGTGTCAATGCCTGATTATATGAATTGTACAGGAAACGAACTAACTAGACTCGCATGGTGACAAATGAAAACAAAGGCTGAAGATAATGTCTAATTATATAAAGAATGGTTCTAAGTATTGAGAAAGAACATATCTTGTCCGGTATTTAATTAGGTAGATTTGTAACTTACATAATAATGACAAGGCGAAGAAAGGAGAAAAATAATATAGCCTTGATAATAATTAGCTTGAGATCTTAAACGGGCGATCTTAATGGAGGTATTACGGAAGAAGGAAGTCGTAATCGTGTTTTTTTATATCCCTGCTTTCGTCGCATCTTTCTGTTCCGTTCACGAAAGTTCGTTTAACCGACACGAACACTTGGGACCGCCGCCCGTTTATAATTGACGCGCGAATCATATATCTCCCACGTTATGACATCCTGCTCGGCTACGTGTCGTGTAACCGGTGCCATGTATCCGCATCATCGGGTTTCAAAACCGGATTCAGATACTGCACAACGTGTCCGACAAAAGGCGGTCCTTTCTCTCTTTCTCTCCCGGGATTGTCGATCGCGTTACGTAAACCATAAAGCGCCATATACCGGGCCTTTTTTATCCGCTAAAAGAATCCGTATTTATATATCGGATTTGGCAAACCCGCGTGTTTGCCCCAGCGTTTGTTCGCGGCGCGTTTAGGGGCGGTTCGAAGCGGATTCGAGCGTTTGAGGAATTATGAGTCATCGGGCGCCATTACGTTCATTTGCATCGCTCGAGATGCTAATGAGGAGAAAACTGAAACTGGAGCAAACGCTCGGCAAATGGTATTTCCCACGAAACTGAACGATCGCGTTTGCGGTCGACCGTTTTGACCCTGTTTTCCGAGCAACACTGATGGACCTAGAGCTAGATCGCCGGATCAAATTGGTCTCAACTTGAACTGTGACCGGGCTAGTTCAGCCCGGTTAATCGATCTCGCGCTTTTACCTAACGTGCCACTACTTAATTCCGTCACGTTATTATTGATGAGTATTCGTTTACTATAGCGAGATCAACATTTGTTTATATACATTATATAATTACTACATAGAAAGAACGGTTTTGCTGAAGTATCTAAAAATTTGGCCTGATACAGATCTGAAAATAATTTTGTTAGACTATCAAAAGTAACTATGTCGACGCTCAAACATGATGATAATGCTACAAAAAGTTTTAATATTCTAGCAACTATTTTGGGCGTCCTACATAATTATTTTAATGGCCCAACAAAATTATTTTCAGATCTGTGTCTGGCCTAATTTTTAGATATTTCAGCAAAACTATTCTTTCCGTGTAGACTTAACATAAAGAGGATGTTGTATAGCTGAAGGTAGAAAAATGACAAATGTGAATAAACGACGAGATGTATTTTAACACCTCGTTATAATTTCCACAAGTACAAAATTACAATTCAAATGTTAATGTCGTAATGATATATGTAAACAGCGTATAGGCGGATAGATGTACGCGATTCAGCCGCATTTACATTTGAAATGCGTATGCATTTTCTTGACACACTTTCTGCATGAGGTACCGCGATGAAACTCGCGTTAAGACCGTTTGATAATGAATTCGCCGTAATTTGATGCACTTCTGATGCACTCGTATCTATTTCAAACTATTGCGGCATGATATGTAACATTAGGTCAGTCCGTAGTTGCGTGTTACCGCCGGATGTATATAAGCATCGACATAAAATAGTCACGCGATTTTTTACTCTTTCATGCTCAACGTAATGCTAATTAATTACAAGTATTTTAATGTCAAAGCAAAAATAGTTTTTTTATTAAATAATATCTTATTTCTTTCTCGGCGCAATTAAATCTTTCTCAAATGGAAGTTTTGTTAATTTTAGCTGAAGTACGAAACCTTGCAACATTGATCTTCTTTATATATCGATAAATTTAACCAGTTTGACATTAATGTTTTGAAACGTTAAAATTTATTACTGTGAGTATTATACTGAAATATCGGATATTATACTAAAATTTATTACTGGGTTGTACTGGGTATATGAATTTTAATAGATGATGTAAAACTTAGATGTTTTTAATGAATCCAATGAGGGCGTTCGATGCGTTAGTTATCTAGTTTCAACGATCGTTTTAACAATTTACGGAATGTAAATCGAAACAAACCTCAAGCTCATTACGCAATCTGTGGCGGAGCAGTAATAATTGCCTGAGACGAGGAGCCTAGACTGGTTTGCGATCCTATCGTTGCTTACCTGGAATGATTATCTGACACAGATAGACCAGTCTGGGCTGGTCTGGTTTCTGTCCTTGCCTATCTGCAAGATATTACACCGATTTCTTTGATGATATACTCCATGACGAAACTTGCATCGGTCCCATTGAACCGCACCCATGAAGATAATCGATCAAACTTCTTTGCGCGCTCCGTTAGATAATAAAATCTTGCTTCAAAGTTTCACAAGTAGGCTTTAATTGCACTCTCTCTCTCTCGGAGCTTTACTTATCACGTTATGCAATGCTAGGAATTAAAAGAGCGTGAAGAAATAACAGCGTCTGATTCTTCTAAATTTTCCTCAAAGGGAAAACTCGGGAGAGGAGAACGGAGAAATATTCGAATAAAAGGAGGATAAATAATTCTGGCACGTTTTCCACAATACTTTATTTTCGGTTTTTTTATTGCCATAAATACGGCAATCATCTCTCAATATGTATAATTTTGCAAATATGTGTATTTATAATGGCGAAATTATGATAGCACGGTGTTGAAGCGAAGAAGGGGAATATCCTTGCACTTGATATTCATGCATCGTGAACACGTACGTACGTAACGTGTAGTTTGTCGACGAGTCGACGGACGAGGTCGAACAAATCACCGGCATGTAGAAATTCTCGTGATTTTTGATCGGACTCCTAATTATGTGTATCTTTTCCTCATTACGAACTGCCGATTTCTCTACCGCCGACACGCATCGTTGGCTTTGCTAGGTTGCTGGTTAATCACAGGATTAACGTTATTTCCTGTCTGTCAATAAATTGCAATCTTGCGTCCGATGGAAGATTCAAATAATGCAAATCTTTCTCTATACTCGACCG
>NJRP01000147.1:74438-85364 GCA_003063835.1 Aphaenogaster floridana | reverse complement strand
AACATTCACTATGTTTGCTGTACCAAATGCATATAGTTGTCTTCACATCAATGTGGTTGTCACAACCACAGGACGTGGCTGTACCAAATATTACTATTATTGTGGTTGTGGCAATCTTATAGTTTTTTCCGTGTATTAAAGTATCAAGAACCTTGCAAGAATCTTGTAAAAATCAAGAATCAAGACAAGATATTGATTGTCAAGATCAAGACATGATATTGATTGTCAAGATCAAGACATAATAATTCTTGATTATAAAAAATCAAGACAATTAAGACAAGTATGTCCGATTCTTGTCTTGTCTTGTCTTGAATCCATCACTAGTTGCATGACATTGCTGTCCAATCTCAAATAAGCTTTATCCGTTACACTTGTCGTATCAAATGTGCGACATAAAAATCATTCCCTTTCGATTACGTCTAACAAAATAATTTCAAACGACTTTCACTTCGTCCGAAAAATAATCTCCGAGAAACTCGCTACGCGCAGCGTGCATAGAGAACGTAACTTATCGCGCTGCATATAAAGTCAGCCGAACTTGACACGCTGTTATCTATATCTTCAGCAGTCTCACAAACTTACGCGCTGTGTTGTTAGCGGAAGTCCGATCGTAGATATCCAGCCGGGAAGAAAGTCTCCATCAAGCGTACTCGTATCTGCCTATCTGTAGGCAGCGGAAACTCACCGTGTAGTCGCGGGAAATGCATTGGGTGTTGCGAGAAAAATGCAGATCGCCTGCCCCTGCCCACCTTGCTCTCACTTGCGCCTGTCTCTCTACCGAAAACGTCTCTCTCTATCTAGCAAAGGCCGGAAGAAGCCAACACGCGCGGCGAAAGGACGACCCTACCCTGGAAAACGAAAGTCGATTCGCGCCGTGTAATTACGAGGCAGAAACGCGCCCGTATGTCCGAGAGCGATCCGGTACTCGTTGAGCATCGTTTGCAGGTCGGATCCTCGAAGGATTTACGAGGCGCCATGTATATGGGCAATGCTCATTTTCTCTCATTTTTATACAATACGAATGGTATTGATATTTATAATTATGATTAAAATCGAGAACAGGCCAAATTCGGTCATAGCAGATCTTAGTGCTCAATAATATTTTATGTATTAATAAGAGTGGTAAAATTATATCGCCAGTAATAATTAAACGAAGTGCTTGTACAAACAACCGAACATGGCCAAAATTTATTTTGAAAGTCATCACGACGTTTCGACCATGAATTTTGGTCCTTTTCAAGTGATCTATAAATTTGGATACAAAGGTAAAGGCATTAATGTCATGTTCACACATTATACAATGAATAAATAAAATGTTAGAACAATTAAAATTAAATAAAAATAGGATAGGTATAAATAAAGATCAAAATAAAAATAAATAAAAATACAATAAAAATGTCGTTAAGGTTATAAGTTAAAACAAACAAGTTAAATATATATGATTTGTAGATCGATTATTACCTAAGTCTAATGCATCTCAGACAAGTATGTTACACAAAATATCAGAACAGTAATGCATTTTTGCCATGAAATCATCCACCTAAAAGCTGGATCAAAAATTCATGGAAGACAATCAATTATTAAGACAAACCAAAATAAAATTAATATGTCTATCAAGCACTTGCATATTTTGTGTGTCTGGCACTGTATAAATTTGTGACACACAAGATTTCAGTCGAGGAACAAAGCAGAGATATTTTATGTGTGATTTTTCTAGTTCTTTAAACATCCATCCTTAGTCGTGGCATGACATTTGCGTTCTTTCCACTCGGGTAATATGCTTGATCAATTAAAAAATTTTTTTTTTATTTTCTATTAATCATTGGCTTCAAAATTAATAACATTAATTTACTCTCTTACCTCTTTTAAATCTAAGTTTCTAAATTATGTTTTTTTTAAATTCATTTAATTCCTTAATGTTGTCCTTTTTTTCACTTATTAATTAATTCACATGGTGGAAGTAACGCGAATCTTATTCTTATTCATCCATTTCATTATTATATTTTTGCACTGAAGGGGACTCAAATTGGAGTCGAACGTTTGCGTCGCGTATTCGTTATTGTAATTGTACATTTAATAAATAAAGTTATTTCGCTCCAACAACGGCGTGGCTCACATTGGCTTATTTTAAAATTATCCTTGATTTTATATCTGAGAGCCTTGTTATCATTAATATTTATTTTTATTACATTTTTATTACATTTTTTTGTTCTCATATGTACAGAGAGAGAAAATATACACGGCGCAATCGACGCTACAGTTTTGCAACCGTAAATGTCACTAACGACGTTTATTTTATCGTGCGATTACTTTCAGCGTAATTGTCGTTCGAGCAAAGTGACGTTTATTGCCGTCGGTTTATAATTACCGTTTGCCTGTTTATTGCCTCTATGGCGCGATCAGATGGCTGCAAATTACAAATTACAAATCGTCGCGTTCGCTTTTATGGCAAGTGTGCCACTCAAACCACATAATCGAGTGTTTTCAACACTCGATTATGAGGCTGTAAATGCGACGTTCGTTAAAAGTTGTATTAATAATAGTCTGAAGATGAGACGTCTAGTCGCAAAAATGTACAATCACCACGCGGTGAGAGACAGCTCGGAATGGCCGCTCGCCTCGCAGAGAATGCGGGCAATTTTATTAAATGCCACAAACACGCGAACGTTACATACGCTGACGATCCATAGCAATTAAAAAACTGCGTTAAAATTCCCTTTGTTATCGCTCGGAAACGCGAAGCCCTACGTTTCAAGTGGCATCGCGCGCACGTTTTCGTTATTACAATTGGACCTCTATAATTCCGCGCAGATAACACCGTTAATTATCAAGCCCGCTCGAGAATAAACCGTTACATCATTATGAACTTTACAAATTACATTTCATCATTTCGAACGCTTTTCCGACGAAATGTATTCATTTGCGGAATGGTTAAAACGGCTAAAACAACTGGTTTAGCCGCGCGATTCTCTTCACCAGCGTTGCTAACACCGTATTTAAACGGAGCTGTGATATGGAGATATGTATAAACTGAAGCAACGTACGTTTAATGTGATTTAATATGCAAAATAGTAGTTTTAATAGATAACGGTAATTTTTAGATTGATAAATACAGATATCTCAGTAACGAAACATCTCGTAATTGTGAGAAAGGCAAAATTTGGGAAGTTTCGAGATAATTACGAACTTTATCTCATCTTTGGTTTTTTTAATTATATTAGTTGTATTATATATTATCATATTTGTACTTTATATTATTATTTATACTATATATTATTTGTCACTTATTTTTTTATATTACTATATAAATGAATTATATAATTTTATTTTATATTGCCCTTGCATTGTCGACATTTTAATAATTTATTTGTATGTATATAACATATATTACTAATCACACAAACGTAATTACATATTTTTTCTTATCTTTTTTTTTTTTATTATATTATTTGTATTATATGTTATTATTTGTACTTTATTATATTATTTATACTATATATTATTTTTATCACTTATTTTTTATTATCTTTTATATTACTATACAAATGAATTATATAATTTTACCCTATATTGCCTCTTGTCGACATTTTAGTTTGATAATTTATTGGTATGCTTACAACAATTAGCTCAATCTGTATAGCGTCGACGTAATCACGTAATTGGCGCCTCGTATAGCATATTAATCGTGATTGACAAAAAACATAATCGGTCTTTCCGTGGAATGTAATCCGCGCAAAGGTTTACGGAAAATGAAAGTCAATGTACGGTACGTACATTCCGCGAGATAAATGAGTAACGATCGGATTTTAATTGCAAGCGATCGGCAGCGCATTCGACAGGCTCGAACCGTTTCTTTTGATTGCACAACATCGTTAAAGACAGCTCGGAGCGATTTACGTTTATACGCTACAGTTATCACTTGCTTGTCCCTTGGATATTTGTGTGAATTACGTCAGTCTAATGACATTCTGCTCCTTTGTCATTTCTTGTCCTTTGTCTCATCGTCAGTCATAAAATTGTCGATAAGTTTATTTACGGCCCGTAATGTGAATCATAAATGTTTGACTTTTCAAAGATATACGTCTTTCTACAAACGATATTTTGGTAAAACAAATTAGAAATATTTACTGCAAATTGATCTGAAATAAATTTTTTGAGAATTTCGGAATCAATTTTAATATTGGGAATATTATATTTGATTTAATTTTATTACATTTGGATTAACTTCTTTGTGTTCGGCAAGGATTTATTACCTAACGAAACTGATGTATGTAATGATAAGGGACGACGTAATTCTGTGTAAATTACGTGATGCTAAGAAGCACGCACTGTTATCCATTGAAATGGCAAGAGAGACCGTTACCGCGATCTCATGATACGAGTGATATTTTGGTGAAAGTGAAAGCGTAATTCGGCATCGAGAGGCCCAGAAAAACGGACGAATACAGTACTTATATATACTTACATATAATATATATACATATACCGTATAGCCGATTTGCGCGTTGTGGAAATCACGAAAGTTAGAAAACAGGAAAAACTTACGAAAACGTGACGTGGCATGAATCACGGCGTATTTAATTTTAATTTTTGTGTAAATACTAATTTCCATAATATACACCGTTGTGCAAAAAATTTATACGCGCGGTGTTTCTTAGTTTTTCGAATAAATTTTTTGTTCATAACATATTTTATGTGAGTAAAGAAAATCGGAAAAATGATAACAGTGAACTCATGCCTTTTACAAATTCAGAAATACGCCTAAAAAGGAAATTGATGATTGAGCTTTTTATTTACGAGATTTTATGACTTCGATATAACTGCAATTTACACGTTGATAATTTGATCTAACTAAACGATAAACTTTTATGTCAATTTTGTAGAACATCATCCGTCATTAATCTAGAAATGCCGCCAATTTTGAAATCTCGTCTGGTGAAAAATTTTCTTCGAATTCTTCATATAATTTTGCGGAATTTCTATATATGTAAACTTTATAACTTTTCTAGAAAATTTCAGATTTTTTATACGAATTGGAACATTTTTCAGAAATACCGAGAAAATGTGAAAAGATAAAGATGAGGAAGTCTGCATCTTTTCTACAATTCTTTATACATGTAAATCCTGAAATATTCTGAGGTTTCTTATTCTACAATTTCCGAGGAAAATTGATAAAATCTAAAGAAGTTTAATGTATATTTTTTTTTAATCTTTATAAATTTAAAATATAAAAAGTTCTTAAAAATATTATGAGAATTTTTTTCATCAAAATCATATCGAACCGCAGATCCGAAAGTGGTTAAACTTACAATTCATGTGATTTAACGGGCGACGCGGATGATTGGATATACCGCACGCGATTTTTGCATTATATAACGCATGCCCATCATTACGCAGCGTACGCACTTTATGATAGTTATTTCAGACAGAGAGGGTGATTGCAATGTCGTGCGAACGAAATGTAACGAAAAGAGTTACATTTTGCATAACCGTCTGACGACGCTGCTCGTTTCTTCGCTATAGAAACAGGGCGCTATAGAAATAGAGAAATTAAGTTTCTCCTACTATCCCTTTAAGCTGTCACGCAATATCATACAATTAATACGGCATATAATATTGCAATAGTGAAAACTTGAAATAAGAAATCGACCGAATGAGAAACTGTTGCAAGGGTCTTTTTAACTTTACTATTCACCGATTTCAAATAATATTTATGCAAACCTATTTTGTCTAAAGACAAACATGTGATTGTTTGAATGATAATTTTGAAAAGTATTTTATTTAGAATAGAATTATGATAAGTATATAAGTGTTTATGCTACGCTGTTTATGATAGATTAAAAGAGTCTTGACAAGCGTGCGCCTGAATTAATAGCGGTATTCATTAACAGTTTGAACAATAGCCAAATCCTCTTGTTTAATGGACTACTAAAGCACGTCCGTGATTAACGCGCTGCATTATTCAAACAAAGCTCGTCTGATCAGTTTGCTTGATAATTGTTACATTCATAAATATTTACCGGCGATAAATAGTTATTGACCAAAAATATAATTTTGACGCGTATTGGTTTCGCGAGCGCGATATTCCACGAAAATTTTATCAGCGGCGCTTTCGAAACGTAAAGCAATCGTAAAATATACATTTTCTCGTACCGATGATAATACCTCATTATAATTGTTTGATTCGTATACTTAATTCGTTAATGTGCAATTACGGCTGCGATCATTATTATAATCTACTTAAAAAATTAACGCGTCTACCGATAGCTGATAACACAATTACCTTATCGGCCATACAAATTGCCAATTGCCATTAAATTGAGAATCAACGAAATTGTCTTCTAGAGCGGAAATATTCGAGATAGCCAAGCGCAATGCAGTAATCATGCGCGTTTATGCTTCTGCTTTTATTCATATAGATGGATATATCGGGAGAGGGGAAGAGGGGTAGAGGGAATCATATAATGGCTCACATGCGCATAATGAATGCATTATGCAAGTTGCAAAACTGGCCAATGCGAATGGTCAAAATTAACGTAGTAACGCAGGCAATAATTTTTTTCGCAATTTCACGCGTTACAAAAATATTTTTATTCCTCAATCGTTACACAAATCGGATGGCCCGTGCGCATTATGCGAGCTACAAAACTGGCTCGTGCGAACGGTTAAAATTAACGTAATAATGCAGGTAATAACTTTTCTCGCGTAATTTCACGCATCATAAACATTTTTATTCCTCAATCGTTACAAATCGGATACAAAGGTTTTTCCGTTTCACCGTGCGTATAAAACAAAATACAAAATATTTCTCTTTTACGTTTTGATATAGACATTCTATTGATTTAAACATTTACGATAATAGAGATTATAATTATTTTCATTATTTCATTTTTTAGAAATTTGCGTTTTTTATTTTCAGACTTCCTTTCAATTCCTCTCTTTTCTCCCTTCTTCTTTGAGGAGCAACCATGAATAAAGGGATACTTTCTCTTTTTTCTTTTGCAAATGCACCGTCTTGATTATACTTCGGCACTACTGATATTAACACATTTGCAGCCGCTGATGTCTCGTAATACGTCTTTTTATACTTTAAGTTCAAATTAATCAAGATGAGTTTTAACAGCTTTATGAGTTTTTAATTTTATTTTTATATAAAAGTGTTCTATTAATTTTTTTTAAAAAAATATAATAAATTTTAAAGATTTTTAAAATTTTAATATTCTCTATATACCTATTCTCAATTTATTGGATTTGTAACAGGTATAAATTTCTTTCAATTTCAAACAACAGATAGTTACGAATGCGATATTTTAAAGCAAATTTTATAGCTTTTATTTTTATTTTAGTAACAAAATTCTACGGCAATAGCTATAAACTTAAGTTTATCGTATTCAGTTTTTAGTTTTAGAAAGATGAAAAAATTATCAGCTGCAAATATGCTCAATGAATATCAGCTGTTAATATTAATCTGCAAATTTTACCTTTACTAGCATTTAAGTTGTTATGCACGGATGCATAACGACTTCGCAGATGTATGGAAAATTCGCAGATATATGAAAAGTACCAGAAGTATGCTCGAGACCGCATTGTCTCACGCGAAAGTATCAAGAAGACAATGTGTCGCGCCCCTTTTTTCCATCTGATTCCAACGCACGCGTCGCGAAACGTAATACTCTTTAAATGGCTGCGGAGGCAGCTTTGCGAAAGAGGCTGCGCAAATGAGGGGCTATCTGCGAACCGGCGCTTCAAGTTCGCCAAATAAAGCACGGCCAGAGAGAAAACGCATAGTAAGACGCGCGTAGTTGATGTAACGCTATTTATGCAATCCTGTTACTGAGCTATTTGGCACTGTACGCTTTGCAATTTACGTCGACGGTATGACACAATAGCGGTTAGTATAATTAGACTAATTAGTAATTTGTAATTGGATACGCACGCGCGATCTCACAGCGGTAACTTGTCCTTCGTAAAATGCGCGTGTCATATTTCGAAAATATACGCACGTAAGTAGAAAAAGAGAGGTGGGAGGAAAATTATTCGAAGCGTTAGCTTCAGTTAAATAGTTTCTTCGAAGCTTAATTAACAGGATAATCTTCGACTACTTTCAACGGAATATTGTGAACATTATGTGGCTTACAAACTTCTATCAGATACTTCTATCGCTGCAAGAAAATTGTTCTAGCTAGACGCACATGTTGCACATACACACCATGGGCGCCCTTACAACTTTTTTTAAGGGGAAGGGGTAGAGTGTAAATATACTAGGGATGCTAAACAAACGTATTTTCAAATAATACTTTTTAATGAAATATTTATGTAGATTTTTATTTTTAATTGTACAAATTTGAAACAAAAAATTATCTGGTTGTGAATAATAAAATCATTCTAAATTGAAAAAATTAAAATCTAAGGGGGGTATATGCCCCTCCTTGCCCTCCCCTCATGAGCGCCCGTGATGCACACATTCTGTACGACCTCACGCGAATGAATCCCAATTTTCTCCACGATCGTTCTGGTATATACAGTACCGTCCATAAGTTCCCGGACACCTCAAAATTTTGCAATAAATACATAAAACTGAAATAAACCATATACCTTGTGATTTCCTGAACCCGAAGTGTTCATTCAGTTTTTCGTTTTAATGGGGAAGTATGAATAAATATAGTTCAATCAAAGGACCACGCACTAATTATATGAAAAAATGGCCTCCGTTAAAATCGACCAAAACTATGGAAAAGTGTACTTTGTGTGATCCCGATCAAAAGTTCAAATGGATACGACCTTTAAAATATGCTAGTTTTTAAGCTACGAGCCCATAAAGATAATATTAGTGGGCTTATTTTTAGACAAAAATGTCAAAAGTGTACTTTGTGTGATGCCGATCAAAAGTTCAAATGGGCACGACCTTCAAAATATGCTAGTTTTTAAGCTACGAGCCCATAAAGGTAATATTGGTGGGCTCATTTTTAGACAAAAATATCCACCAATATTACCTTTATGGGCTCGTAACTTAAAAACTAGCATATTTTGAAGGTCGTGTCCATTTGAAATTTTGATTGGCATCACACAAAGTACACTTTTCCATAATTTTGGTCAATTTTAACGAGGGCCACTTTTTCATATAATTAGTGGTAATTATAATTAAGGTAATATTGGTGGGCTTATTTTTAGACAAAAATGCCCACAATATTACCTTTATGGGCTCGTAGCTTAAAAACTAGCATATTTTAAAGGTTGTGCCCATTTGAACTTTTGATCGGCATCACACAAAGTACACTTTTCCATGGTTTTGGTCGATTTTAACGGGGGCTACTTTTTCATATAATTAGTGCGTGGTCCTTTGATTGAACTATATTTATTCATACTTCCCCTATGATACATTGTTTTAATGAAACGAAAAACTGAATGAACACTTCGGGTTCAGGAAATCACAAGGTACATGGTTTATTTCAGTTTTATGTATTTATTGCAAAATTTTGAGGTGTCCGGGAACTTATGGACGGTACTGTATAAAAAGCATATCCTAAACTTGTCGCCGCGCGAGTAACGTCGCGTCGGCTATTCGACAGCACGTTTTATTCGCCGGCGGCGATTCGGATTGCGAGACGTAAACGGAATTTCAACACGCGGCGCGCCGCCGGGAGGAAAAGCGCTTTTACGGCCGGATCCTCAGACACCACCGCGTTCGTCCGCCGGCGTTATCAACGTCAGCGGAAAATCCGCATCCGTGAAACGTCAGTGTCGAAACTCCGCTTACAAAGAGACAACGGGCGGGCAGTGGCGTAGCGTAGAATTTGCCGAGCGTTCGTGTCGAGTTCGTCGACGGACTCGACAAGACGTTCCAAAGGCGCTCAGAATCGTCTTCGCGGTTGCGTTTTTAAACACTCGTATTTCTCGGGCTTTTCTCTTCATTTTTATAAATTTACTTGCTTTATTTTATTTCCACCTGCGCGAGATGGAAGAACTGCTTGCGCGATAAACAAGAGATTGCTTTTTGAATATGAAACGCTTGACACAATTGTCTTAAACTTGTTACGATGGCACTGATCGAATAGTGCAAAAGATAGAAGATTTTGAGTGAAATGATACATACTACAAATAATTCAAATGTTCCTCTAAAGAAAGAAAGAAACGACTTCTCAGCGAGAGTAGCGGCGCAATATGCGAACAATGAAAAATGAATTGGCGTCTCGTAGCACAGTTTCTCATATATATAAGGTTACGTTTAATTTGTAGTTAGTCCAGTGTTAACGTTTTACACAAACTACGGGATGCTTCAATGCTAAATCAAAATGATAATTTTATTCTAATTTTACTCCTTTTACAACTATTAAGACAATTTTTAAGCGCCCTTGTGTTTGATTCGTCTGACTATCTTTTTCTTCTTCTACTTGAAAAAAAGAAGCCAGCAATGAGTTTTGCAAGCCCTTCATATCATTCTACTTCTCCATGTCTCCATGTCTTACGAGTCACTAGCTCTTGCCGCTTGATAGCTACGCCTTTGACGTTCGACAATTTCGCCAGACCGGAGTCGCGGTTTTCGCGGGACATTTCTCCTTCCCTTCTCCGCGGTCGCGATTGCGTTCAAGGGAATTCTGCGAAACTAATTAACGCGCGACGTGGATCGATACGCGAAACGAGATCGTTGATTGCGGGCGGGAGGTTCCACTCGGAAGACTCGCGTGCGACCATAAATGTGCGGGCTGGAACCCCGAACTCGCGCAATCACGAGGATTACGCGATAGTTACCGAATATCGCGGTGAAAATTAGTTTTATCCGTAAATGTATTAACGAGGCCAAAACTAAATCTGCTTATTGTCTATTAGTGACTGTCTTAAACTTGTTACGATGGCACTGATCGAATAGTGCAAAAGATAGAAGATTTTGAGTGAAATGATACATACTACAAATAATTCAAATGTTCC
>NJRP01000147.1:44695-74003 GCA_003063835.1 Aphaenogaster floridana | reverse complement strand
ACAACAAATTTCTTTTAAGGATTAAAAGTTCTAACAATGTGTTTAATTTTGATTGCAATAAAACTTCTCCAACATGTCACATACTGTAAGTTATAATATGCCAAAATTCATTAAAATAGCCCTTTTTTGCAACTTTAACTGCAATGAACTCAAAATTGTGACGTGATAGAGCAATTTGACCAGCGGCATTGTTTTTTGCGACCCAAAATCTATAAGAATCACCTACTCTGATCCCAGTTGATTTTCACAAATTTCTTTTTGTGGTCCTGTGTTATCATTGTTTAAATATTAAGTTATTTAAATGTGATCTTACATAATACCGTAGATACTTTTTTTAAAGAGATAAATCTCTTTTAGCTAGAAATTCAAATAAATAAATTTTAAGTCTAATAATTCTGGCTTAAGGGGGTAGTATACTCTGGCGGCCGAAAATGAGGGTCAATTTCAGGATTTATTTGTGACAAAGTGATAGGCCAATCAGGTTCATGGTGTATACGATATTGAAGTACATGTTTAGGTGCATTTACAGTATTTTTTATATGGAAAAATATTAACAAATGTAGGAGTTATGAGTCATCTGTAAATGCACCTAAACATGTACTTCAATATAGTATACACCATGAACCTGATTGGTCTACCACTTTGTCACAAATAAATGACCCTCATTTTCGGCCGTCAGAGTATACTACCCCCTTAATAACTGCAATTCTTGATTTTCTAAGAATCTCGTCTGACTCGGCACGTTCTCTCTCTGCAATCTTCAATTACACGCTTCCCTCTTTATTAGCTCGAGGGGAGTCTCTCAAAATTTGCCACACTCGTTACCGACGTTCTTTATGATGGCGCCGCCGAACACCCTCACGGGTGTCCTGCTCCAGGAAATCAACATCAGCGGGCCTCCTATGGGCGGGCTACCCCTGCCCAGCTGGCAACGGACGTAGGATAATTGCACTAATTGCAAACCTAAGGGGACGTACGACGATTTCCCAGGCAGGTCGATTTCCTCGGTCCAGTCGTCGGTACCGAAAGCGATCGCATGCCTGCGAATCGACGGTGTCTCTTCCGTCCGCGTGCCAGTGACGATACTTGGCGGGGACGGCGTGATCGCGGTCTCACCCTCCACCGCTTTCGCGTCGTCCGTTCGAGAAATTCTACGGGACCAATTAGGGCTGAGCGCGAATAGGGTTGAAACGAGCCTGTCGAGGGCACGCGCCGCTCCGAGATCTAAATCGCGCTTCACTATTCTCGCCCGGGTTTCCGTGGCGAGGGGAACCTCAGCCGGATCGGTGGTCCCATTGACCGATCGACGGAATGAAGGCCTTTGATGGAGGCCGCTATCGAGAGAATTGAATGCCGAGGCCAGCAGGAGATTGAAGCCCAGAACCGCACCCTCGATGCCCTCCTCGAGCCCCTTATCGAAGTCCGTGTATTCTTGACCTAGGACGATATCGCCGCCTTCCGGGATCACGTGATCGGCCATCTGCAAGAAGCGATTATTCCGTTAACGGAGATATGCGATGCACGGAGAACGATTTGGAGAAAATGGTAGAAAGTAGTTGGGCGGAGAATTGGCAGTAGAGAGACGCGAATAGATTCTCGTTGCGAATCTAGATTGTTCGAATTCCCCCGTACTTGAACTCGGCATTTTAAAGACGAATTTTTCGGAGCCGGATAATCGGATTTACCTCTTTCGAGCGACCTTGCGACGCCAAACGTCCGTCGAGCCATAGGGCGTAACGACCGACCCGATTCTCCCAGCTTTGACATATGTGATACCAGCGGTGCTCGCGTATGCGGACCCGCCTTCGGAATACCTCCACGCCGCCGATTTCCAGGTGAATGCTTCTTCCGCGCGACGATATCCAAGATCGAATCAAACGTTCCCGCTCGTTCCCTTTGACAGCGAAAGAGGATTATGTTTGTGCGTCGCTCCCTCGGCCGAGGGAGATATACCGCGAAGCTAGAATTCATGCAAACCGGCGCGCGCACTCCGCGCATTCTCGTCTTTCTCGTCGACCGCCGCACGCTTTTGAAACATTTGATTATTTTTTCATTACGCTCGCATCTCTTTCTTGTTTATGCATATGCATGTGTAAATTAAAAGCATTTGTCCCGTAAAAGGGTTGCGCGATATAAAATGTTAGCGCTCTCTGATCTACACGGAAAGTGCAGTTTGCTGAAATATGAAAATTAGACCAGATATAGAAAATAATTATGTTGGACTATCAAAATAATTACGTAGGACGCTCTCAAGCTGATTGCTAGAATGTCAAAATTTTTTGCAATATTATTATTGTGCATCTACATAATTATTTTAATGGTCCAACATAATTAGTTTCAGATCTGTATCTGTAGACTAATTTTTATATCAACGAAATCGTTCTTTTTGTGTATGAACTTTGTTTTATTTATTCGAGTATAATTTTCATTCACTGCTTTTTTAAGAACAACCTTTCGTCCAAGTTGCAAAATTTACTTTATATATAAATTTACTTTATATCACATACATAATTACACGCATAAATATTATTTATAGGCGCCATCGAGAAGCTATCTGCTTTTCTTATAATTTCTTGCGACACGTTCAACGATTACTGATTCTGCTCCGGGCAACGGGGCCAGTGGCGTAGCTAGGGGGGGGGGGATTAGGGTGATAAATTTTGGAACCAAATATGAAAATATGAAAATGAAAGGTTGAAAGCCGAGAGGGAATGAAATGGTTTTTATTAATGGTTTATTATTAATGGAAATTAAGAATTCTTAAAACCTACCTTAGAAATACAATAAGTGAGGTAAGACTTAACACAAAGGTTTGACACAAATGTACATTCACAAAAATTTGACTTCTTCGATTAACATAGAGGAGGTACTCGACGGATTATCTAAAAAACCTAGACGCATGCTTCTAGTTTAATATTGTTATCTTATTTAATTAAAAAAGTTATGAGTGTTGTTCTGTGATTTTATTTTTTTAAAAATCCCCCCCGAAATAAAATCCTGGCTACGCCGCTGAACGGGACATTATCGTACATGGCGATTAAGATTTCAACGGGCTAATTAATATAAAGTAACATATTTCACGATGGGTGCAACAGTTCGCGGGCGCCCCGTCATAAATATTCAAATTCTGTTTACGCCAGCTCTATCGGAGAGCAGTTAAATTCCGCGAGATTTCGTAATTCCTGCAATTAACGTTTCGCCGGCGGGATCGGTAGCGCTAATTCTCGCGTGTAAAAAGGATAACGCCGCGAGGCAGAGCGTTTACTTGACACGTTACCAAACTGCAGCGAAATAGTTGCAAGCGCGAGCGAAGAGCGTTTTCCATAAGCGAAGATACTTTCCGCGAACTCTTGCGCAATTACTTGGTGAATGCCTGAGTGGATAATAGCACTGCGCCATGTAAGACAACAGCTCTCGTTACTATTTCTAAAGCGGTTACAATAGTTCCAACAGAAATGGGACAATCGGGGGGGGGGGGCAGCGCTAAAACGTCTCCTTATCCCTTAGCTAGGTATTACATCTGCTTGGATGTAGCTCTATCCCTTTAACGGATACTATTATCTTCGACCGAATAGCGAAAAAGTAGATCCCTGTTTTCTATGTTTCGAATACATCTGCGAAATGTGAGATTGTCTCTGTAAGTTCTTTTCGCGGTAACTGTCTCGGTGTTTCGTCTGCAGGGTGCAAATTGCAATTTAAGAATTAGTTGCAGGGAACAATAAAAAAAATGATAAACGATTTGTTCGCGTATTCTTGACCGTGACTCAAAATCGAATTGGAATCGTAATTGGAAACAATTTGTAGTCGGCATAGAAAATCGATACAACAACGACAATTGTTATTTTTGGATCGTTTGGAAAAAATTTTTATAGCAAGTGAAAATTCAATACACTGAATGAAGAGCTAATGATATTTTTATTCCTCTACAATCAGTTTATCAATCAATCAGTATTATACCAGAATCACATTTAAAAATGATATTACAAAATTTTAATAATTCAAAACATTTAAACATTCTTATTTTCTGGAAAATTTTGTTTTTCGAGTTACGTCGTTGTTGTAGCAAATGAGCGATACGTTGCGTATAAATAGAAAAATAAGGAATTAACGGTGCGTATATGTAATCGCGATTTCATTGAATACTCACTTGAATATGAAAGGATCGAGTGGGGATACGTGAGATCGGTCGACTTCACCCAAAGGCAGAATGTAAATTCGTGAATTTCCGGCACCGGCAATTCCCATCTGAGGAACTGAAAAGTGAAGACGATTAACCAACAATATATCACACGTTAATTAGAGCGATACTATGTACAAGGTGTTCCACATGATTATGACTTATTTTTATGTCTAGAATGTGATGATTCTTTGATCGTTTTCTCAAAGTTGAATTCCTCTCGAGAGAAATTTTCAGATATCTCTACTAAACCTGTACGAAATCTCTAGTAAATTTCTAAAAAAATTCTAAATATCTCTTAAATGTTAAACTTTTAATGAATCTTATTTTAAGAAAATTGAAATCTCTGGAAAGAAAGTTTCTCTTTTAGTTTTACAAAACGCAATCAAAGTCGAATGTCGAAGAGCCGTAAAAAAGAATTTTCACTAAGGAAAAAATTTAATCCGAGTTAGTCAAAGAATTTTTGTAAACGGTAAAAGAGATAAAAGAAAGCGCAGGAAATCTAGGACACGTTGTACATGTAGAAATGGGTATGTAGACCACGACCGACGTTTCTTAGAGTGAACGATGAAAATTAAGCAATCAGTGTGAAACCGATTCTTTTTTTTCCGCGTGTTATGGAACTGCCCTCCTGCTCACGTAACCGATAGAAATCTCGCGAGTTTCCACGCTTCGTTGGAACATATGTATCTTTTATATCCGACAACATGACGATTTATCATTATTTGTTCCTACTGTTTTGTTAGCTTTTCACTCTCGATATATCTGGATGCAGGGTATTACGGAATGTTTTGCTACGCAATTTCTATAGCCAATTTGACTAATCGCTTATTCGTTTCAGTGAAACTGAATTCAATTACAAGAATTCCTGTAGGACTACGCAATACAGTTAAGAATCTTTATGTTAACTGCAAGTTTGAACACTTGAACAATTTTGGGATTTATTATTATCTAGAATAGATGGTAGAAGCATGACTTCCGATACACTTCTGATTCTCTTAAAATTGAACGTGTAATTTTATTTACGAATTATGCTTATATTCTGAATCTTTAGTAGCTTTCAGTAATGTAAAATTATATAAATCATTGCGGATTCAACGCTTAGTGTCATAGTCCCTAGCCGTGGTGCTATGGCATCTGAAATTTCTACTATATTTCATCTTTCTACCATATCATCTTTCTGCTTTCTCTCCTTCATACCAAACACATTTAATTACTAAATAATTTGTTATATTAATCCTTTGCGATCTTATGTCCAGTTCGCATAATTCTTCAAGCGCTCGAATCTATACGCAATTGTAAATTGTAATCGGCGAATTATATTTCTGGAGAATTTTCATAAAATCCCCTAAGTATTAAAAATTCTTTGATTCGTGTTAGACCAGTCGATTAAATGAAGTTGGAATACTTAATCTCGTTTGCGAAAAATAATTGGAGCCGCAAAAGGATTAAGCGAGAATGCCTCGTGCTCTTAATGTAAATTAAAACAGAAAGCACTAAAAATCCCCGAATTAAATCACACGCGATTCTCACCTGGATATAACCCTTTTGCGTTAACTGCACGCTGTGCATCGGCGTGCCGCCGTGCTGCCTCTCGATGTCGACAAGTTCAGTGGATATTTTCGAAACCGCCACGACGAGCAGACCCAGGAGGATCAAAGGCGAGGAAGGGAGAATGCTAATTCCGAAGTCCGTCACGAATTTCTTCATTCTTATCTGATCATCGCCCTCGTTGCATCTAATTGCTATTTCTTCAATCGCTTCGCGGCAAAAGTTCGCCGTTTACCTCTTACGCCTGCACTGCTTCTTCTCTGTACACTTATTCCCAGGAGAGAGATTTCTGTTTCTCTCTCTCTTTTCGTCTCCTTGGCCCTCTCCGGCCTTCCCTTCGTTTAATCTTATCCCGCGTCTATCTGATCGCGCTCACGAAAAGAGAATTGTCTCCCGACGTTGTCCGCTGAACTTTTCTTGCCGATCTCGCCTGCCCGGTGTTCCTTTTTCAGCCGCTACACGCGACACAGCAAGTTCCTTCGTCCTCCCGTCTACCCTCCCGATCGAACTGCAGAAAACTACCTGGCATCTCCCCCTCGTTTTTCCTCCACGCTTGCCGCTTCTTGATTTTTTTTACGCTTGCTCGATCTCTCTGCTTCGCAAACTCTTTTTCGCAACTTTTTCGCGACTTATCTCACTTGTCACTCGCCAAGTGACACTTTCTGCGATCAAGACAACTACACGCGGGTTTTCCGCCCTTCAATAGCAGACTTCGGCTTTGGATTTTCTGCACACAAGCAAGAAGCTATATTCTTCGTCGTATATACTTCCCTGATACACTCGACGCAATTGCCGAGAAACCTAAAGATATCTTGCTGTCGACCCTCTTTGCTCGACGCGTGACAACTTCCACGGCTAAAAGCACAAAACTCAACGATGGCCCTTCTCTTCTTTCTCGCACTGTCGAAAGCCTCGACAGCACTCTCTTGGTCCTTGCTTGATGATCTCTATAATTAAAAGCATACCAAGCGAAAAGACTCTTCAGCAGCCATGGACTTCTTTTCCTATCTCCTGTAGATGTACAAAAGGCGAGAGGAAGAATATTTGTCTTCCTCCTCTTCATTCGACGTATGATTAACGCCCGGACAAGCTAGTATTTTCCTTTCCTCTTGTTGCTGCTGAGTTGTTTCTCGTTTGCCACAAAGAAACGAATACGTGAGTTTCACCGGAGAACTGAATAATCCCCTTTGGAGAGGAAAATTTAATTCTTTCTCCTCCTGTTCAATTCTTCTTTTTCGTAGATTTTTAGGTACAGTCGTTTGGGAAACCACTCCCCGTTAATTAAATCCTCGGTCGATTCTCTCCTGCGCCGACAGACCTTTTCTTTCTTTCTGGCCGATTCACCCGGCGAGTGAGGCGGCCAGCTGAACTCGCGGCGACGGTAAACAACGACTAAAGCGAAATCGATGTGAATCGGCCGAGTGCGAGCGCGCGAGTAAGGATCGGCAAGAGGGAGGGACTTTTCGTGGCGGCCGCAGGTTAAAGCGGCCCATTTTAGTTCACCGAGCACGGCGCGCAATTTTTGTCCCGTTACGAATGAGAACGGGTTGTGAAGATGGAGATCGCCCACGGATCGAACGCCCCGGAATGTCGAGGATGCGCGCGCGACCATTTCTTCTTCTTCAAATGTATGTCTGCATCGAACCTATTCACATCCATTCGCGCGTATTTACCGCCGCATTTGTCACGATCGATTTCTGATACAGGCGGGATAACGAAAACGAAGAAAGATCGCCGGTGACAACAAATTGCAGATAATGAAGAAATGTGAAGAAATGCAGATATGAAGAAATATAGTTTCAACTACATACTTTTTCTTCCGATTGAAATAGAGGTTCTGAGATATTTCAGTGCTGGAACGCTATGCGTTCTCCAGTTTTTCTCAATAATTTAATATATCCGTAACACGAATAATATCGCGGTCGCGTCGTTAGAGAACTTATTGACTGCGTTTCGCCACGCCAACCTCGACGTAATGTACGAGAGAAACAGCTCCATTTTATTAACCATTTTAGAAGCTTATGCGGGATCGCTAATCGTATATTCCGTACGTGTCATGCAGTCTACTGTGTGATCGATATGGGAAAGTTAATCTTCTTTCGTGGAAAGTTGGCGGGACAAGCAGCGCGAAACAAACGGGATGATACGGCAAATAACTTAGGCATTCCATGTTGCAAGCGGCAGCGGAATTACAAACGCTTTATTGCGCGTATAAATATTTCAGAGTGCATCCTGCTGGAAAGCTAAACGAGAAGGTTTCAAGGTCCTGCATTGTGCGACTTCGCATTTAAAAATATACTTTTGTCGAAAAAATAAAAATACCTACAAAAAATTTATTACTTTTTTAAATTGAAATGTATCAAAGATTTGTCAATCCAATTTAAGATCGCAAGTTATATCGCTATTCAAGCTTGACGGAAATTTGTATGTATGAAGAAATCGATACGTGTATGTGGACAGTGCGCGTTAAAGTGATCGTGAAAACGGCCGCGTTGGAAATTCGCGTTGGAAAGCTAACGTTAACGGCACCGAGTCTTGGAAACCTGTTGCGAAAGCGATAGCCGGAAGACGCTTGTACATGGACAAGACTCTATCTCGGCGATTCCGCGAGATAACAATCCCGAACGGTCTCGTTAAAGGATTCAGTCGTTTGCAAAAGTTATGATACCTATAAACGCGAATTGGCAATTAATTATACGAAAGTCACGCAACTCGGCTTATAATTAACTATATATGTCGTTGCTACAATTGCCGTATCGCCCTTTAATCAGCGATAGCATCCGACGTAATTGTGTCATACGTCAATTAGATTATTGCGAGTCCTCGTCGGCGTGAAAAATAACCGCGATTCCCCGGCCTTGAAATTATCGGCGCGTGACCCAAATCTTACCACCTGACAAGTGCCTTTCTGATTGCAGACGGCCAAGAACTCGACGTCCGGCAGCGGGTACTACGTGGGCGGAAGCAGCACCCTGCCGCGCGGTGGATCGCTTCTGAGGGCGTACAGCCCGGCGGCTTCGAGCGTTGGGGGTCCAAGCGCGACCCCGACGCAGCCCAAGACTCTCACCACACCAGGTATACGAATGCCCGCGTTTCCCACTTCTTCCCGTCTCCACGTGCGTGCGCCATCGTGCACGCGCGTTGTACATAGACATGAGAATCTCGCTCTCGAGACCCTCATCGACACGTCTCATCAAGCTGGGTCTACAATATGTGTCGTAAGCTTTAAGCTCTGAGAAATTGGCCGATCACAATCGAATGTGAGGAGAATAATCGATCTGATTGGTCAATTTCTTAGGGCTTAAAGCTTACGACACCTATTGTAGACCCAGTCTCAAACGAGCGGCCCAACAATGCTCGAAAAATCATACTTTCGCGCTAAATTCCCAACACTGTACCGCGTGACATTTATCGTTCACTGTAAACCAGAAGATCCCTCGCGTTACAGTTGAAGCGAACGCTCGAGAATTTATTGCGCTTGATTGGAGTAATGTTTATCATTTCTCCAGCTCTTCCTTAAATAGATTTATAATTAATCGCTGTAATATTATATGCATATAGGAGTATGCTTAGGAGATAGAAATTAATTAAATTCGTAGAATAAATTCTCTTTCGAGTTATACTCGTGATGAAGCTGCTAGTAATAAGCAAGACGTCGCGTGTACCTCTAAAGGGATTACGGAGCGGCAACTTTGGGCCGCTCAATGAGAATTTACCGCTTCGCGCGCCTGAGCATTTCCTTCATGCCTGCAACGATGTTCTATGTAGTATATCATCCTCCTCTCGAGATTTATGCAAACGTATTATACAATGCGCACGCCCCGTAATTTCGCATTCCCTCAGATATCTTACCTAAGGTGATCAGAAATGTCAAGTTCCTTCGAAAACATCACGAATCTGAAGTTTCGAAATTTTCTTTCATCTTTCTGATGTTGAGAAATCGACGTAAAGTATGGTGTATATATATAGGAGAGAGTTGCCTAACGCGTACTGGTCACCTGAATCGTACCTCATTAATTTCTTTTGTATTACTGAATATAAACGACATCTAATAAAAATATAAAATAAATGAGCAATAAGAAATATAAACGAAAAATTGCCAGATTATATTTTATTTTATGCATATTACAGACATTTAAAAAAATCAAGTTCCATTGATGAAATTTTTGATCAATTTATATAGCTTATTATATATAAAATTGAACAACGCAGCTTTATTCTGCATTTTAATGTTTTTATAAAAGTAAATTTATTGTAAAATTTTACATCTATTTTATGTACGTACATTTTACAAATATAAAAATTAAATCAATATTTTAACAAAATTTATCATGGTTTCCTAAATCATGCCATCACAAGGTTTTTTAAATTATACTGACATGATTTGACACAACTCGTGTTTATTTATTTATCATTTTATTATGACATTATGTGTGGTAATCATTTATTTATATCATTTATTTATTATATTATTTATCATTTTGTGACTACATAAATAATTATGTAGTTATAAAATAATAAATTCGAATGTATAAAACATAAATTTTTAAATCATATTATTAATCGTGTTATTATTATATATTGGATATTTTTTATTTGTTATTAATGCATATAATCCTTCAAACACATATTTTTGTTATTTTCATTCGTAAATTTATTATTTTTAAAGGAGCTATGGTTTTGGAAATTGATAGGTACGGTTTAGGAGACCAATTGCTTAAGCTTAAATCATACTTTTTACAACATGTTATAAAAAAGTTTGTAACAAATTAATTTAGACTTGTTGAAAGGTTAAATATATAATAGTAGATATCTTAAATATCAAGCTACAATTTCCAATATTAACTTGCGTGCAAAATAGTATCAAATAAGAAATATAATATAAAATACCTTAAGTAATACGATTTTGGCAACTCTCCCCTATATATATATTTTTTATTTATATAAATTATATACAGGGTGGGGCATTTAAAGTGTCACAAGCTGTTATCTCTGAAAGTACGCATTATAGCAAAAAATGTCTTAGACAAAAGTTGTTTGGTTCTGAGGGGGAAAGAAGATAGGAATATTAGTTAGACCTCGGATGGCGTCGTTAAGGTCATATCAAGGTCACGTTACATTTTTAAAATTGGACCATCCATTTTTTATTGCATATTCTTGTAGCCCTTGTCAAGATGTTTTCAAAACACTCCCAAAAATTGTCTTGCATAAGCCGTTTCGGAGATATGAAGCTCCAAAGTTTACAATAAAAATTAAAAATTTAACGTGACCTTGATACGACCTTAACGACGCCATCCGAGGTCTAATTAATATTCCTATCTTCTTTCCTCCTCAGAACTAAACAACTTTTGTCTAAGACATTTTTTGCTATAATGCGTACTTTCAGAGATAACAGCTTGTGACACTTTAAATGCCCCACCCTGTATATAATTTTTAAAAAAATATATATATACCGTTCATAAGTTCGGGAACATTTGTGATTTTTTTTGCATCTCACGAAAAGTTAAAAAACAGTTTTTTAAAAATTTTGAAAAAATTTTATGGGAATCAAGTACATTATATAACAAATATTTTTTTCCCTTTTTTCCCGTAAACTCTTTAGTTTCGAAATTAAAAAATATTTTATAAAAAATGAGTTTTTACAAAAAAATTTGATATCGTTGAGAAAAATCATTGCACTTTTTCCAAAAAAAGCATTTTAGAACTTAAAAAGCCTATTTTAAATACTTTTTTGTTAATTTCTGTCCGATGACGTTTCATCAAGTTACAGCGCATCAAAGCAAGTAGATTTTTTTTACTGAGATACTTTACTTTTCGTGAGATGCGAAAAAATCGCAAGCGTTTCCGAACTTATGGACGTATAGTGTATATATACTTTATCTTTAAACTTATAAAACAGACAGATTTTGCAAAATTTGTGAAAATTTCGACGAATTGGAATAAAAATTTAATATTAAATTTAATTCCTTCCAAAGGATCTTTCTCGATGAAAAAAAAATTACAAGGAATCAAGAAATTAGATGTCGACAGTAAATTCATTTTTCTTATTATTTGAAAGAGTTACATTTTATTGTATTTATGCACAAGATATGTATTATGTACAAGACATGTGATTCTATATTGGGATTGTAAAATTCTGGTCGCCTTTTATGCAACACACTTAAATACCTGTCGACAATTCCAACATTTACATATGTGCGATATATAAAGAAATATGATCTTCTTTTATCGTTTTATCCTCGAAAATTGGTCGAATCTGTTTAATCGACTGAGCGGTTAAAGTAATTAGTTTATGCTGCAATTTATATAATTTATATTGCAAGCATACGAAAATGGAAAGCAAGATATTAATGATGATTATATAAGTGGATCGTTTGACTTTATAAACTGGAATAACTTTTATGTTTTAATACAACCGAGATTTATTTAATTATATCATTTCCCTAAAAACAGCATACATTATTAATAACATTATGGATGTAGCTATATTTATTTGACTTATATAACAATTGTTTCTTAATTTCTTACCTTTGAAAACTACATACAAATGTTATTCCAGATCATAAAGTTATATAATTCACTCGTAAACTGTGGTATTCCAAATTATATTTCACGAACATTACCTTTGCGATTTAATTGGCTGGCAAAGAAAGATCGGTAACGAAGAAGCGGTTAACATTGCTCGCACTTTGCCCTTGAAATCTTCCTGAAACTCGACCAATTTTTCTCAACGCGTACCTCGTGCTTTGAGCTTAAGCGCATACATCCGTACACAGACGCACATACTCGCAATCGCTCTCCATTCTTCATGCTTCCGATCGACGGTTGCAAGGTCGTTTCGATTCTTGATCGTTCAACGGAGATCGTTACGACCATCGGCGTTGGCCGAGTGCTATTCGAGACTACTCAAAAACACTTAACAGGCTGCCTGCTAGTCCAAGGGGAAAGGATGGCCTCATTTCTGGCCGCCACGAGCGTTCTCCTTGTTGTCGAGAGAAACGTTTTGCACGGGAGATACCGAGCCGCTGAGAGGAACGGATTCAGGACGCGTCAATAGCCCAATCGCACGCAGATCAATCGTGATTAATCATCAAGCACTATGACGAGGCAGATCCGTTTTGTATAGTAACCCGCGTGAGCGTCTCCTAAGCGCTGTCAGCGCGAAAAAAAAGGTCAATTTACTAAACGATAAGATTTTCTAAAGAAGACATTTCTCTTGACGCTACGATTATCGTGACGCGGTCGAGAAGTGCATATATGTAAAAGTCGACAAGCTATTACGTCAAAATTTCAACGACGTTCGTAATCGCGCGGTTGTAAAGTCGTAGTACAAATCTGGACGCGTGATAATCGTCGGCAAATTTCTAAGAGGCGACTGTTACATAATTTTATCATCGCGCCTTTTCACCCGAGACTCGCAGTCTCGCTCCGCTTGCACAAGTCGCGCACGATCGCCGCTCGTGAACGTTATCGCGGTCCCAACCGAGTTGTAGATCCGTGTTTCGGGAATATCGAACGTTCGTGTGGATGCGCTATGTGAATTTCAATTGGATCTCGCGCGAGAGACATGAGAGATGGCCCAACCGCGCTGATCGCGGAACTCCCGTCTTGTTCACTTCTGCATGTGCACTGAACGTCGAACGGCTTAGCGGTGGGTGGCGGAGAACTGGAGATACGTGCATCGGAGCACCTGGGTACATTGGTTTTTTGTTTGGTTTTTTGGATGGTTGGATAGGTGTTGGCGGGGTGCCGCCGGCCAAGCCGCTTCGCAGCTACCAGTGTGGTAAGAGTCCCCTTGGGAGCCTCGGGGGCTCGGCGCGCTTCTCTAGAGACAGCTCGGTCTCCCTCTATAGTATACCAGGTCAGTAGTATCCTTAAACATTCGTCAGACACAGCTCGATCCTTCCGCGACGGGCCGCGATCGCGGGACGATCGCCGATCAATAGCACGTGCTTTACGAAAATCTCGACTGATGCCTGAGGCTTGTGAGCCAAGCGAAATAACGCCTCCTTTGAGCTATACCGCAATAAAAATGACCGCAGGTGTGTGTGCCTTAAAAAAAAAACGAAATGCCCGCTCAATAAATTTTGTACAGAATATACAGGTGTTACGAGAAAAAGAGATATTAAAGCTGAACATTTTTTACCTAGAATTGCTTACTAAGCAAACTGCTGATTACTAATATTACTAACAGCGTTTCTAGCGAATAACAATCACACGCGGCATTACAACTAATTACTAAAAAGGCACGTTTGACGAAGCTGAAAGAGAAAGCGCTTTGTGTCCAAGCAAAAGAATAAACTTTTTTTTTATCACGTGTAATATAAAATTTACGCAACGTCCTCAACAATTCATAGCGTGCACGTTTTATACAGTTTCCGTTTGAGGATTTTTGTAAAGCTATTTATCCTGATACACAGAGAGATATCATACGCCTTGTAAATTTTGTAATAGCGCTACGGCGCAATCAGTTGCGTGTGCGAAGTGAAATAGAGAGTCCGGTTATAACGCAGAATAAAATCCAATTATTTGCGAAAAAATAGTGGTTATTTATTGCTGTTCCCATAGCGGTATATGCATTAGGTTGGTGCAAAAAGTTTGTTATGCCTGTCTAGTAAAGTTGAAAATAAATTTTCAGCAAAAACGGAACAATATCGCCGTCACGGCTTTAATATATTTTTTTTATCTAGAAAGAAATTTCTCAATGATCTTTTCAAAGAGCACCGATTTTCTAACTTTATCCAAAGCTTGATAGAAAAGCGGCGAATCCAAATCCAGCGATGGATAAATCTCTGCAGGCTTGATGTACATCGTTTTAAGGCGTTTTCTTTGTCTGTACGAAATTAGTAAACGTACGTCGTGAAAATTTTTACATTTTTTACGGAAGAAAGCCGTTGGACGAAGAGTAATGATACAAGCTATGAATGAAAGACTAATAAATTTTAAGTACACCGCGTATGACAAAAATGTAACAATGTGTGGTATTCGTAATAAGGAGAAGCTGTACTACGAGGGTGGTTGGCTGTTTGGAATGCAGTAACTGCAGAAAAACCATGAAATTGGCAGTCGCGATTAGCCAAGCCGGGTCGAGTCAAGTTTTAATTAAACGACCTCGAGACCGTGGAAATAGTGTTGGGAATAAATGGGAATGGGAATCGAAACGTTTTGAATTCGCGCCGGTAAACTTCAGATGCCGTTGACGCAGAGAGAAGGCAACTGAAACTTTCTCGAGTGTTGCCTCGAAAATTGATCTGAAAGAGCAAACGTTTTTGCAAGAAATTAGTTCACCTTTATCGATCTTTTATTTTTTGTTAACTATAAATTAAATACAAATATTTGACGTAACGCTCTAATTATGCAGCGCGTTCTAATAATTTATTTTATATTATTTATGATAATAAAAGAATCTCGAAGTGTTTTAATTTAATTATATTATTTAATATAATATTTAATTAAGGATCTAAATCCAAAAGAAAACCGCTATGTATTATTGATATTATCCGAACAATCGTGTTTGTAAATTATTGATTGTGATAACATACATAGAAAGTGCAGAACAAGTACGGAGTCATTACGAAGTTATCGCAGTTCGATATATTCCCAACACTAAAGCTAAATCCCTCTAGAAACATCCTGCGTATGTCGTCTCCCACGTACAACGCTGTGTGATATCATAATGTTACGAAAAGCAGCATCTCTTTCATCCCATTTTTCATCCGCTCCCGCTGTCACTCGAGAACCGTAGATTGTGTGCCCTCCCCTAAAAAGCACGATCGTGAAAGATCTTTTTCCCATCCTCTCCATCTCATGATGACTGATATAAATGATGACGTTCCTTCGTCGATACGGTCCCCTGATTGTAATTTCATTTGCACATTTCGAAACTCATACTCGACGGAGGTATCGAGCCACAAATACGATGATAACAATCATAAGAACTCTCTTGAAAAACAGACAAGAGACATTGTACGTAGAACAAGTAAAACAAGCGTTACGCAATGAATTATTTACCATCGGGTTGTTAATAAAATAACTGCTGATTTTGATCTGTTTACCAATCGTTTATTGACTTTGCTCGTTTACTGACATATGTTTGGTTTTTTTCGTTTCGCATATTATTTAATTAATATTTTGCTGTCATTTGGTATTTTTTCCCACGTTTAATTGTATCGTTATATAACTTTTAATGATGTCACGTGAATATCATTAGAAGTTTCTCTGTACATAGCAACCGATTATTATTTTCCAAGCAGTCTAATGCAAACGCAGCGTTGCAGGGAAGGAGAACTTTGATGGCGTCCTACACGTTGGTCTCGACTAATATACGAATCACTAAATCTCCGCAGATCGGCTGCACGGGGAGAGTGGATACATGAGCAGCCCCGAGCGCGGCGGCGGCGTCGGTTCCGGAAGCGGAAGATATCCACCCGGACCTTACAGCGCCGGCAGCAGCTACGAGGATCCGTATTATTCGCAATACTCGGGGACCGTTACGCCCGTCATCGACGAGGAAGCCAGGTAACCGGAGTTTCGCGCAGTTCCGAAGTTGCGACGATCCGCAATTGTATAACTGTCAAAGAGTGATACGAACTGCGACTGACCAAATTTCGCATATTTCGAAACGAAGAGGTGTCCCAGATTTTCCACGTTTTCTTTCACCTGCGAATTTCTCCGACGATTGGCTCGAAAGTCATTCGTCCTGCATCAAAATTACATCGGGAATTCGCTGAACTAACGAATGAACGATTTAAAGCTTAGGGATCTTCACTAATTAAATTCTAAAAATGCAAACGAATATATATGTAGAATATATATAGAAAAACTTCATTCTTCGTTTCATTATACACTGATTACTGGTTCGACTTCGGTAAAACTTGGGTTTATTTGAGATTTTGTTATGTAGTACTTAAATTTAAACGTTGCAAGGTTGCGTTGCTGCCCACCAAACTTTTAAAATTAAATCAATTTGTAAATTAATGGACGAGTTCATTAACGAAAAGAAAATGTAGAAAGTTTAGAGTGCTCGACATATAAATTTTAATAGGGAAAGTGTAACTACATAAATGCGATGATAGAACGCATTAGCTACTTTCATTACATCGAGACTCATTTCATTCGCTTTATTAGCGTCCCGCTCAATATTTCATTTACGCAGAATATAATTTTACTCTCTCTCTCTGCTTAAATACGCCCTCGGAACTGGTTAAATTTTATTTAAAAAATAACCGATTACACGATATTATTGCCGCACGAAGATCCAATGCGGACAATGTGTTGTTTTTCGCCCCCGACAAGGGCGAGTTATCGATTGAGTATAAATGCACGAGTTAATTTGTTATATATAGCGTCTTTAACGAGAGATCCAGCACATCTATCCATGCCACGTCTATCCGTGTAAATACAGCGACGCTGTACAATCCGTATGAATAAACTCCACTCATCCGGAAACCCTTATCCGCCCCCTCCTTCTGGTCGCGAACCCTTTGCCAGGAAGACGTAGTCTCCGGTCCCACCCTCGAATGACTGAAACCCACCCCTTTGTTCTCCACCGACCTCCTCCACACGGATGTCTGATAGCGCGGATGTGTATGTCTGTTGTGGGTGGTGCAGCGATACGGAGCTGTTGGAGGAATCGTACAGCCTTTACGGCGTGAAACCACCGGGGCGTCCGCCGTCTGGTCCCCCGCGGTCCCCGTTTCCTCCGGGGGCGCCACCCTCCCTGGCACCCGGCGGACAGGGCTACGACGCTACTCGGTACTGCACCCCACGTCACGCACACTCTGTCGCCTGCGTGTTTGTCTTGCGTAGAGGCCTGCCTGCGCGGAATAAAAAGGAAATGAATAAAAAGAGAGAAAGAGAGAGAGAGAAATGAGAGAGGAAAAGAGAGAATTGAGAATCGTGCCACTACCGTCTGGCTGGTTAGCTAGCTGGCTGGCTGCTTGCGAATGAATACGAGTTGCATGAGTGTTGTTTCGAGCGAGCTATCCCCTGAAAGCGGAACGGTGGTGAATCCGGGACTCTCGTTGGCAAAAGTCTCTCTTAATCCCGGAAATCTACATAATTTTTAGAAGCATAGCTACTGGCTAGAAACTTTCCAAGCAATCGCGTTGCTCGGTTTAGGAAGAAAATTCGATGATTCCTCTCTTTGTTTGGTGCCTGGATTCATCACTAAAAAACAGGGATAGATATGTTCGATATTGTTATTTTACCACGCATGATGAAACGTCAAACGTAACGAAAAGTTCTCAAAAATTTTTTTATACTGGATCGATCAGAAACGAAGTGTCTATTAATTATCTGGCATCATGAGATCTTTTAGATTCCACGGAATATAAAATATTATATATCTATATATAACGTTGATATGATCATTTATGGATTTCATGAGTTTAGCAAAATTTGTGGCATCTGTCGATGATTGAAAACTCGTTATAAAAAGACCTTAAATCTTTTTCCTTATAATTCCAATTATTCATAAATATAGAATTATTGTTAATTGATTTTTCCATTTATTTTGAAATGATATAATTTAATTAATAATAGACGCGTTTGTATATTATATTTTCTTGTTTATATTTATTTATTAAGAAAAAGTTGTTTATCGAAAGATAAAATTTTTTCCATATAACTCGATTCATAGGAAAATGAATTTTCGATTACTTAATTACCATTCAAAATCTAGCTATTAAATTACAATATTGGCCAATATATCCATTGCTGCTCATTTATAGGGAGTGGTAGCGTCATTATCTCTCTCGAATTAATTATTCATTTTTATTTTTTATCTATACGTTCCCATCATTTTTGCCCAACGAAAAGTATTCACAAATTTTACACTGATATTTCACGGGCTTCATCATTCAATGGGCTTCGCGTCTGTCAAAACGAGCCATTTCAATGAGGAATTTTTAGAATCTCGAAAAAAGAACTGAGAAATTTGCCATTCCGGAATTAATCCAAACGTTACACAAATATAACGTTTGCATTCCTGAAATATCAGCTTGACTGATTGAATCTAAACGCTAACGATTTCCGTTCGTAAAACTTTCATTGTTTTTCTACCAAGTTCAGCAATTTATAGGAATTTCATTACGAGTCTCTCGACCGAGTGTTTCTCTTCGAACGCTGCTACCCCTTTCTCCATGCGAAACAGTGGCTCTGTCTATAACGAATCGTCTGCAAGTGCATGTTGTAGAGTACGTCAGATATCTTAATTGAGTGATCATGAGAGAGAAAGAGAGAGAGAGAGAAAGAGAGTGAGAGAGAAAGAAAGAGATGTCACTTTCGTCGGGTTACATCTCTTACGCGAGGCAAAGTTGGATCGATCAGTGGCACGATTCTAATGAATATGTACTTGAAAAGCGGAAGCGAGTGAGTTCACTATTACTACTTCCATCATATAAATTACATTATTATAATTACGGCCAAATATTTGTATAAATTTTATGAAGTGTTATAATATTGAATAAAACTTCTAAATTAGTCCATTATGCAGGATGTTTCTTAAAAACTGTCTAATGTTTTAGAAGCTGATTTTTCAGACCACTTTATGAAGAAAAGTTCATATGAATATATGGGTCTCAAAGGCCTCGTTTCAAAGATATAGGGTGTTAAAAATTCTATAAAATTATCGTTTTTTCTTAATAGCTCCTAAACGAAAAGAAGTTTCTTTTTCAAACTCGGTCCAGTAAATAAGCAGGGTGTTACCTTCACCTTTTTACTTATGGTCGCCGTTTTTATAGTCGTCGGTTTTTTACACCCTGTATCTCTGAAACGAGGCCTTTGAGACTATTATATGTTCATATAAACTTTTCTTCGTAAAATGATTTCAGAAACCAACTCCTAGTATTAGAAAATATTATAGTAAGAAATAGCCTGTAGGATTGATATAAATAACTTCTATTTTTTTAAATTAATACTTAATGAGAAAAGTTTTAAAAATTTATATTGTCTTGCACAAAGGTTTTGGCTTTGCTGTATTTATTACGAAGATGCGCGATTATGACTCTTGCAGGAAAAAAATAAATTTGTATTTTTCCGCTTTTCAAATACACACGGAAATGTCGTTTGTATAATACTAATGTCTCTCGTAAAACACAAAATTGCAAAATTAGGCCTTAAACAATATGCATTTTTATAGAGATTAATATTGTTAGCAATAATATTAAAAGAAAAACAAGACGGACAAATTTCTTTTTCAAATCTATTGCAAAATTCAGCTTTTACACGGTATTGCACAAACGATAGGTTGCATACAGTGTGTCACGGATAATATGAGAATATAAATGAACTCTCTAATGACTATTTAATTAATTCTTGGAATTTTGAGTTCTACTTTAATTAGAAGGTTATTTAATATTTAATATTTATTAATTAATATGAATTTTACATGAAAATGTCATTTAATATAAGTAACATAAATAAATACTTTGTCAATTAATCTCAATGTAACTCTTCCAACCAAAATTTTGCTTGATATTCAATTACACGAAGAAACTAATGATAAAATGAATATAATTGTTAACGCATATTATACATTGTATGTCAGTTTAAGATACTCATATTTTCCGGGACGCTCTACACATTTGCGAAATAATTAATTACGCTGTCTATTACTAAAAAAACAAGATGTGTGTCTGTATTATATGTGTAAATATGCCATAATTAATGTGATTCGAAGAATATATATGATACATATAGAAATATAACTTGCAACTCGGTGGAATGCAGCATGCCGACTAGCGATCGTAGACGAGAATGCATTGGTCATATACAGGGTGTTTTGCACGTAAAAAAATCACGAGAAGGGAAATACACACTACGAGTTATAAATTTATTAACCTCGGGGTAAATTTAACGAATATAACATAACAAACGAAATTGGTTCACGAAATTCTCTACAATATTCACCCCGTCATGATGAAGCTGATATGACAATCAACGATATTTCTCTCCTATTTCTGCACTATTTCCACAGTGATCCACGTAGAACTCACTACAATAGTAATATTATTATATTTTATCATAATTATTAATTTTACGTAGTATCCCAATGTTATTTTACTTTGCTTTTGCATAAAGAGAAAGGTAATTTTATGTAACAAACTCGTATTTAATCATAACTTGATCAAATTTCAATGGAAGAGATATTTCTTCCCGCAAAACGCACCGATAACGACACTTACCAGATCTTAGAAGCATTACGCAATTGCTCTCGCTTAAAATCCACATCTGTGACATATCTCTTAACGTTAGCCACGCAAAATGCTCGGAAGCTGACGCGAGCACTCGATTCTCGTATAAAAACTTCCTGGACGGAATTGATGATACGCCGCGGAGCGAGAAGTGTATATTGGAAAACTGAACTGGATACTAGTTCGACCACCCAAACTCACTTTACCCTCGCGCGACTTTTACAAAAGTTGTATCAAGCCGAAACTGATAGCCATGAGGATCACGTAGCCGGCCTGATCCGCCGTGTGTCACGTATATCACCCTGTATATCATTTTATGTACTGTCACACCGTGACGTAGATTGGGCACTGCTGTCACTTGTCATGCGAAGCGATAGATGCACGTGATTAGCATCGTGTTATGTAACTCATATCCGATTTCACTGACAGGAAATATATAAATTCGGAAATGAAGATTTTACTATGAATATCGCTGATGCGTGAAGAGAGGATCTCCCTCGTCGAAAGAAGTTTCACACGTCCTTCCGGTGAAAACGGATATACGTAGAGTCTCTATCAGTTTTTATTGTTAATATGTTGTGACATGAAGTCTCTTGGCCTCTTATAGATCGAATGGCAAAAAGATTATAATGATAAGTATCACTCAGCAAAATGAGAGATTTTTTTTACTAAAGTATTCTTCATTTAAAGAAGACTTGATATAAATATGACGTATAATATATTATTAATAATCTTGATCGCGATATCATCACTTCACTTTTTCGTAACATTGATCCGCTATATCATCATCTTATCATGTTCTATATGACAGCTTATCATTATCATCTTCATTATTAGCACTATAGCATTATGAATAATGTGGTTTAAGATACAAATCTCATTTGATAACGGAACTAACAGAAATCAAGTTATTTTATAAGCTGTTTATCTGCTATCCATTCAAGAAACGTGTCAAATCGAGACAAATAAGAACCTTAAAAATTAAAAGAAGAGATCAAATCTAATATTTCTATAGTTATTGACAACTTTTCGTCTGTTTTATCAAGTATGCTATCTTAATTCTAATTGATCGATTAATATTTAATATGGTAAAAGCAGGATTTCTTTGGTTCTGTATCCGATGGATTATTTATCGCACTCTAGCGCATGAAATTGTCTGGCGAGATCGTGATACGTAATGTCTGTTTAAAGCAACCATGATTCTTGCAGCATCCAAGCGTCGTGCTCGCCGAACGCCTAGAGTATAAATTTTCGGAGCTGTCCCATCTCTTTGTTTCTTTTTAGAGCGACGGATAAGCGTTAACCATACTGTTCCCTGACCGAGAATTATCTGTCGCAGGATAAGAGTGGAGCACATGGAAAGACAACTGGCCAATCTGACCGGGCTCGTGCAGAAAGCTCTGACACACGCGCCGCACACCAGCCCTTCGCCGCGGGAGTACTTGCAGGTCCCACCGGGACGTGATCCTTACGCGAGAGCAGCAGGTACGTGCCCCATAAAACCCGCGATTTCGTTTCCTCCCCCTGGTTTCTTTCCGTACCTTCGATTTCGCTTTCACGATAACGTCGTTTACCGCGGTTCTCGGTTATTAACGTATCGCCCAAAGAGAAGAGAGGCTCGTCTCGAACGCAGCGAGAATGATTTATTTCTTTAAATTTTTTTTAACTCGTTAAAGGATTATCAAATCACAAGCGTTCTTGTTACTTCTCGGGACGAGCCGCGTAAATGCCGTCATAGCTTCAATCTTGGGGGATCTTTGTCCGAATAGAGACGATCGGTTTAGCTGTTTAGCGATGATGCCACCTCGTTCATTCCCCTTTCAGTGCTTATTTTACAGAAGTTTTAGAGCGCATTCACTTAATTCACTGAGATAGTTTCAGCTAAGAAGCATACGAGACTGCTAGGCACCTCATATTAAGTAGTCTCTACTAACATTCATCTTGTCCGTTTCATCCGTGCCTGTTCATCTATCCACCTCATCGTCTTTCGACCACTCTCAGAGATCTCGTAACCACGATTCTTAGTAACATTATCATACCGCAAATGCATCGGAATCAATAGTCATAGTTAGATATTGAAAACAAGGCGGCTACGCCGATTTTTTTCACAGACAGATCATGCTATAATTTTTACAACATAAACCAACCAATTATAAGTGAAAAACAGCAAAAATATAATTCCGAGTAAAACCGAATTCTCTCATACTATCAGAAGTATTTTATAATTAGAATTGTAGAAACGAAAGCGAAGTGGAAAATAAAAATAAATACAGTATTAGAAATATGTATCCATATGAAAAATAGACAAGAGTTTTTGGCGTTCATGTAACTTAACATTTTTGGTTTGCGATAAACGTCGTGGCCGCCTTCTAGATAAGTCGAGATTCGCTGAAACGACACAACTTTAGATATAAACGTGCATATGCATACATATGTGTTGCATACATACATGCAGATTATACATATATATTAGAAGAATTTATGCCGTGAGCTACGCGCCAGTAACAATATGCCATTACTCATATCCAGCGGATTTCGAAAACGGAATTAACGCTAGAGAATATTCGGATATTTGGATCACCATTTAGCAATATTTTCAGTGCGCAACGATCAAGCGTAACTTTACTAGAATAATATAGAGTAAAACGAAATGAAACAAAGAGTAACGAATTGAATAACATCTCGCGATATTTTTTGCACGATAATGTTCAACTATTATCAAAAATACCTATTATCAAATACTTATTGTCAAATACCTATTAATAACTATTATCAAATCTAATTATAATTTTATCATTTCGATAAAAAGTTGACATTGCTTCTCGATTTTATTAACAGACAATAGTGCTTCGCGAGAAATTATTTTGAATTAACAAATGCGTCAGAATTGCGTCAAACAATTTTGCCGATTGAATGACGCGCGGTCGTGAACATAATCAACTTTGTTAGCGAGCTTTGCGTTTCGAGCTTGAATACGCGCGTTAGCAAATATTTTCGTACGACAAAACTGGAAAGCCGCTTCCGGGGACACTGAATCTAGTTCAATTCGACGGCATATAATTGCCGATAGCGGTGTAGTCTCACGGACTGAACTCTCCTGAAACCCTGCTGTACAACTGCTTTGTTATTCCGACTAACGCACACACCAGGCGCCGGGGACGAGTTCGACAAACATTCTAGCTCCAGCTCTGCCTCACTGCCAGGTGTGTCTCTCATCTTCTTCTATCTTCTATTCACCTCCGTATCACTGTATAACCGCTACTTATATATTTACATATGTTTATTTATATATATATATATATATATATATATACAATATACAGATATTACAGTTTTTATCTACTTATATATATATTTCTATACATATTTATATATTATATATATTTAACGTTGTCTCTATCTTTATTGCTGTTAATAAAACGCGTGTCCTTTAAAATTCAAGTGTCTCAACCTGCCGTTACAGATGACTCGTACTTAAGGACTGACGTTAAACCGCCAAAATTAGGCAAAGGTGCGCTTCAATATATATGTTTCTTTTATACATGCACTTTTGCGAATGCCCGCCGCCATTGTCGCCTCTTCTTTCTTGCGTTGTCATCGTTGCACGTCTCTCTCTCGCACACACATTCGTGCCTTATTCTATCCTGCCGCTCGTACGAAACATGATCTTGATTTGGTGAATATTTCACCAACGAATTTCGATGGCACCCAACTTTTTCGAGCTTTCATTAAATCTGCTCATTCGCGATCGCTCTATTTTCTATCATTTCGCTCATTGTATTTGTCTATATCCAAATCGCACGATCGTTTTGTCAACTTCTTTTTCAGTTCCCGTGGACTAAAATGCCGTCTTAAGAAAAAGAGTACCGTTGTTCAATTTGTAACGCATTATGTTCGCTGCAATCATTCACGATTTTCGTTTGCATGGTGCACGCGCCGAATTCTGAACACCCTCATGATCGTTTTACTCAGCGTCGGCTTTAGGGGTGATTCGCGAAAGTTGCTCGCAGTTTCTCAGAAGTAGAGATCCCGAAAGGTCATAATCGCATTAATTAAAACACTTGTAAGTTGGTTTAGATAAAAAAGTCGATTGAAGTTAGCTGAAGAAAAATTGTGCTTTCAGCTCAATTAGTATTTTATGGCAAATGCGATTTTTGCAACCGAAGAAAGGTATTCCGAAAGCCCGCGCTGGTTTCATCCCCCTTATTACCGAAATCCATCCCGGCCGAATGCACACATTTTCACGTACACGCTTCTTACGCTTCTTACGCACATATATCACGCGAAAATATGCTGATCAACATCTATTGCAGACAAGTCGGTGTCGTTTGAAAAGTCAGTGTCCTTCAGTGACGAGCCACCAGACATGAACTCCCCTAAACAACATTCCCCGCAACATGCAGGTAACGGCTAGCGCACGTCACGTAAACAAAATAAAATATCGCAAAATGTATGCTAAGCACGCTGTAAAGGCCAGAATACCGAATCACACCGTGATCACTTGTTGAGGAAGTGGTAGACGTTCGTCTAAACGCTAGAGCATTGTAGCGTATCTCAGATCGCAAACACAATTCGCAAGAAAGAGTTCTCGTTTTGCAACAATCGCTAGATACATGCGCAAATATTAAAGTCCTAATACTATTCTTTTAATCCTCCAGGTTCTATTAAATATAATAGGATAAACAATAAGTTTCTCTCCCCCCGCGTGCATTTTGGGGATCCAATTACGTTTGCCGTGACGGCAATGTCAATCTCTTCTTGTAATAGAGTCTGTAGCAATTTAAGAACGATACAACGAGACTTTGTATCATGATTGGCCGTTTTGCAACGAGCAGGAATTGGATGCAATTTTGCCACGGAATAATATTGAAGAGTGTACCTGATCTCGATTGAAGTTCGATTGAAGATTGCCACAAGTAGCGAAGACCTATAATCACGGAATCTGTATTCCTACTTTCAAAATCTTGCGAAGTGTGATTCGTGCCTGATTTCGATTCGATCGATTAACGCGAATAATTGCTCGGTCGCATTTAGCAATCCTTCTATACATTTACAGTTTACACAATAGATTCATAATTAACAATGCTAAATACGGTAATGAATCTGGTGAATTATTTCCTTGTGTCTTTCCCAATATCGATCTTCGAACGCTAATAGTATATTCTTCAGAAACAATGCAAATAGGATTTTCATATAACAATTATCGCGATGATTGGTGTTATATATATTTTACTTTTTTCTATCCCCGCAATTTCGTTGAGCGAAACAATGTATATAATAAATAATTTTTTTATCTTGACAAACGTAATAAAAATAATGGAAGAATTAATGCAACTACATTGTTTTAAATCTTTCAATTTTATGAGAAGAAAGAGCAAAAATTTATCTAAAATATTGTCGTTCCAAGATATTTATATACGAAGATTAGTTAAATTTCAGTTTCTCATTATTTCGCCCAACGACTTGTATAATTTCCCGATGTTACCGACAATTGTTGAGTGTGATAACAATTATGATTGTGGCATTCTGCATTTAAAATACGATAATTCGTTTTTGCCACTTCGTATGATTATCTAGTAACGAATATCGTATTCAGTATTCAGTGAGTACAATATTAGTAATAAGAACTCAATTTAATCGTAAGAGGGTTTCGCACGAAAGTAAAATTGTATTTATGAAAAAAACTATTCCGACGCGGATACTAACGCAATAATCTCTAACGCCTTCTCGTATTCGATTCTGCAATGCCTACCACGACTAGCGGACACAAAACCCACGAAACCGGCAATCAAATCCTCCACGTTGCCGAGGATGTCGTCGCAAGGTAAAACTTCCCCGTCTTTCTGTTAGGAGTGGAACTATTCGGCATTTTGCTACGTGTTCGAAGAATCCAATATTTTCATCAACAAAATTCATATTAGACTCGTTTTTCTCGTGAAATATTTTTACTTTTCTCATTTTTTGTTCTTTTTTAATATTAAACGATATTTAGATACATTTCAAAAATTAATTATTTAATTATTCCAATGAGATAAAACGAAGATAATCTTGCATTAACATCAGTCTACCGACGATTAATTTCTACTATTTTAGTATATTATATATTAGAGAGAGAGAGAGATATTATATATTTTTTAAAAAAATATAATAAATATATATATATATAATATATTTTTTTTTTTGAAAAAAGATGAAGGAGAAAAAATTCAATTTAATTTATATATTGCAATAAAAATCATGGAAAATCTCAAAAAACTGTACTGTTATAAATCTGAAAAATTTTTTGAAATTGCCTATCATTTTGATTGTTTTGATAGTTCTAATGTTAAACGATTCATAAATATTTTATCGAAAAGTTCTATATTGAAATCAGATGTTCTGTGTTACTAAATTTGGTTTACTCTCGTAGATCAAATTAGACATTTAAATATTCCAAATCATTTATTATTTATTTAACGATCGCAATAGCCTTAAAACGATCGAAATAATCAGATATATTACATTATCCGAATAGTTCCAGTCCTAGTGTCTGTGCTTCTTCCCTATGTGTCACGCTGTGTCTACCATATATATATATGTTGTTCACATAATGAGCGTCCAAGTCTCTGGTACAATCTTCTTCCGCCGTTCCGTCGTTAGGAGCTCTTTCTGTTCCTTTTTTATTTTCATTCGTTCCTCGCCTCCTGGGACGGCTCCTGTATGGAGGGCACCGGAAAAATTGTAAGTCCACTCTCGATAAAAAGCTGAGACGAGCGCTGCTGCACGTCGACGTTGCTGGATTTTTTTAAAACGAATTAACACGCTCATTTCCATGTAAATCGATTTTCAAAGTATGCCGTATGCGAGGAAAGGCAACTGCTGGTCCAGTTCCGGCGAAGCGAAAAATAACTAAAAAGTCAAATCAAGCCACGTACGTACAAACACCGTCCGTATGTTTTCATGCGAAGCTCATCGGGGACGCTCGTGTTGCTCGCAGAAGTTACTTTGAAAAACATTTCGCATTTCATATCAATCACATTCAGTAACCGGCGAAACGTTATTTACTCACTCCGGACGGGAATTCTCTCCAGTTTCTCTCTCGTTTTTCGAGATTATCCGCGCGAGACATCGCGCCACCTCGTACTCGGGTGAGAAATTCGCACGTCTCTCTCACCCGCGCGTCTCTCTCTTATCTTGAAGTGTTATCTCAAGCCACGTGTCGTTCGGCTGCGGTCGAGGATAAGCGCAACTGCAGCCCTTTTCTACGTGCCCTTCATATATCATCGCGTCGGCTTGCGCTTCGCGGTCGCGCGGACGTCCGTGCGCGGGACAGGAGGCAATTCGTGCGATCGTATTATTTTACGGGACACTCGCGACAAATGTATTTCTTCGCGTCGCATTAGACGCTCGCGTGCCGCGCACGTCTCACTCTCCTCTCATTCTCTCTCTGTTCTCCAGACCGAGCGATATGTCACGGCTGCGTATCTGCCGCAGCCGATCACTCGGAAACATCACGATACATCCGTCTTATCCGTCCACCCTCTTCCGTCCCCCACCGATCCCCCGCTCGTAAATTCATCCTTTATTCATCTTGTCGGGGCGTGTACTTTTATTTGCCCGCGGGGACGCGCGACGTCGCTTATCATGGGATCGGTTCATTTGGGATTGTCTCACACTGAGAAAAAAGTACTTAAAAATTTATTTCTGTGAAATAAGATTTATTTAAATACGGCGAAATGAAATTTTATTTTTAGCAAATGAACCATCTAATGTATCATAGCTAAATTTAGCTATGATGACGAAATATACATTTCTGTGAAATATATTTAATTTTTCTCATTAGATGGTTCATTTTCTAGAAATAAAATTTCATTTCGCCGTATTTAAATAAATCTTATTTTATAGAAATAAATTTTTAAGTACTTTTTTCTCAGTGCACGGATCGTCCGACGTGGAAAATTGCGACGCGAATTTTGTTTCTCGGCCCCGCGTAGGACAGGTGCACCTGGTGAACGCGCAAGTTCAAGAAGATTATTAGATAATTCGCTTCTTTTGCGCACCGTTTGGTACCAATGCGTTTTCCTTGCAAAATGTCACGTGACTCGAAAGCTTCTACCTTGCTCCACAAATAATAAAAAGTTGGCAAAGTACTACGATTTTATTTATAAAAGAATACTTATCGCGCTAGTTGTTAAGCTTGATACAAGACGCGGAGATAACCCGAAAGCCTCTTAATATTTTTGAAGAAAATACCTTGGGAGTCTCAAAAGTATAATCACTTATCGCTAGTGTTTTTACGATATATAGGAAAGGTAATAGTAGGGTAGAGCGGGGTCAAAAGTAACACGGGGCGAAAGTAACAACTTAAATATCTATAAAAGACACGTGCACGTGCGTTGGTTATCGC